>VYZV01021989.1:84314-124534 GCA_013401275.1 Pandion haliaetus | reverse complement strand
AAATGTAAGTATATAAACATAATATAAATTTTCTTTGAGTTCTCTTCATCTGCAGTTGGTGAATTTTAGTTCACTGTTTCTGCATATTTTCATGCCTGAAGGTAATGGGAGACTTTTTTCTTTTTTTTTTTTTCTTCTTTGGTGGATGAGATATAGTAACATAGCTTCATCTTCAATATTGTATGGACAAATTCAGCCTCTCAAGAACTACATATTATTAATTTTATACTGTTAGTTGTTGCTTGCTTTGCTGTTTCGACACAGCTGTTCAAAGTAAATTGCACACCATCACTAAATCCATGGTGAAGAGAAGTGGGTCAACTAAGTTAAAAAGATAAAACAATCCTTTTCNAAAAAAAAATGTCTTTTAGTTTTTTTTTTTTTTTTTTTTTTTTTTTTTTTTTGAAAGATGTACCGGGTTCAGAGTGTGTTGTCAAAATGTTGCAAGCTCCCATGCAGAGCACAATTCTAGCCCTACTGAAAAGAAAAAGATAAAATTTCCACTGGCTTCACTGGGGTCAGGAATTTACTTGAAAGATGCTGTGTTTCCATACTGCAAATGTCAACTTATTTGCCACTTAACCTATGTTTGCTTTTTGCATATCCTGTGAGGCAGACCCATAAAGTTCAGATCTTTTTGAGTGATTCAGAGAGTGCAACAACTGCTAAAATAGGAAATCTTTTATTCAATGCAATTCCATACTTCTGAAATTAAACTGTTGTCACTGCTTAAAATAACAAGACACGTTCAGGTTTGTAGGAATGGTGTTAGATTGCAGATTAGTCCTGAAGTATCAGATCCCTCAGTTCTGCTAAATAAACAGTTTTAAAAGCAACGCTTTATTTCAGGATGGAATAAGCCTAGGCTGGCATTTCTTCTTTTAGTTTTAGGGAGGACATCATGTGGTAAGACAAAAATGCAGATAGTTGACGGAAATAGACACTTATTTATTCCACTAAGCTGTCATTCTTAAAACCAAGGAATAAGTTCATCACCACTATATTTTTTTCTTCACATGGATTTGATGTTACTGTACATTTTTGATGTACATAACGCAGCCTACAATCTCACACAAGTACAGTTATAAATATCTATGTGCCTTGTTTAGCCAAAGCAAATTGTTTAAAACACATATCTTTATGAAGTTTAAGAGAGATAAAAGAATAGGTGGGTGTTGTTCAAAGAGATAAGTGTTGGAGAAATGCTGACCGATTTGCTACGGAATTATTTGGGAGCACTGCCATGGTAATAGTATAAGCTGTGCTAACAGAGTCTATAATAGGATCAAGCTGGATAAACCTTTCTCCTTATGCATGAAAGAACACCTTTATAAGTCAGTGTTTTTCTCATTTATAATCCTGGAAGTCCAATTCATGAAAAGTTTATCATATAAGATTTTAACTCAAGGAGACTAGCACGGTCTGAAAAGTAGGGCAGAAGTTAAGATATATCATCTCATATTTGGGCATGTGAGTAAATTCATTTGTTTTAAAAAGAAAATTTTGTGGTAAATAAAGGACAGAACATCAGACCAATCTTTTATTTTGCTGCAATGAATTTTGCTTGTACGTAAGAAGAGCAAACTCAAGTACTTGTACGGTATGATATAAGTCGAAATATTTAAAGACCCTAATGGTTGGGTGCATTGCACATATTGTTATTGGGGGTGACAGGAAACGGCAAGATGAACAAAACTACCTCCTCCCCCAACTTCCCTCCTTAAACATTGATACCCCTGAGTGTATTAAGGCACAGCAGAATTTACGTACTTTCTGGTCAACTGTAACAACTACAGCAAATTGGTATGCCTTTGGAAAATAAAACAACAACTATGGAAATTTGACTTGTCCTTTGTGATCACCTTTTCTGAAAGTATAAAATATCCAGTAACATTACCCAAAAAGTCATTCATATCTTTCACTATATTCTCCATGAAATTTGATTCAAAGCAAGATCCACGAAGTACACAGTCGCAACTAGGTTATTATAGACTAGCAATGAAGGGTTCTCTGTTCATAGGACAGCAGAGAAGACTAAAGGGAAAATCAGCCAAAGTAAGCAGGCCACAAGCAAAATAGTCAGTAAAATGAAGGAAAAGATACCAAATAACAAATGCATTGTAGAAGAACTCGAGGTTGGACAGTTCAGAGATAAAAATATCCATATTGCTACTTGTGTAATACCCTGTGGCAAGTGGAGTAAGTCTAGATTGAGGCATGGAGGTTTATTATCTGTTCTTATCACCCAGCTTTTCTTCATGCCTGTAACTGGAACAAGTAATGCTCTTCCATATTTCAGAACCTAAAGCTCTTCGCTTCTAGAAATCTTTGAGAACATGTTTTCATTGTAAATTAAATCTCTCCTGTTACTTCCCCATTTACAACTGCAAATTTAATGTGATTTTTTTTTTTTTTTCCTGTAAAGGNNCTGTAAAGGTTGTCATGCTAACTCCTTTATATCCAAGAAGAAAAGATGATGAAGTTTGTCTTTCCTCTGCTACCACTGGACAGTCTCCATTATTTATTTATAACAAATAACCATCAAATTCAGCCCTTTTTTGTCGGTGTGAATTTACTGTTAAAAACCGTATGTGAATATGCCCATTATTCAGGCAGTTACATGTAAAATGATTTGTAGGAAGATACTAAAGCCAACATCTTACCTGTGAGTTGTCCTCTAAAAGACTGCTATAAGCATTTGTCACTCACAGTCTGGTGTTTGAGTTATGCCACCAGTCCATTCTTTTGTATTTACAGAGAGGGCTAGAACATTTAAGTGAGACAAAGCAGAGGTAAGGAAGTACCAGAAAGAATACAACGTGCTTTTCCTTTTCCGTAGATGTACTATATGCTGTCTGATGATGTGTTTACCAGAATCAAAAGTACCTTTCTGCCTCTCAACTGAGAGAGACGGAAAGCCAAGAATCATTGAAAACAAGATTTAAAAAAATACAGAGAGAAAAAATATAAATTAACTTTTCTCTTGTCACATTCATGAAAACAGGTATGCTGTTCTGAAGGTTTTGGGTTATTTCTGAGTGAAGTACTCAACAATTTGTGTGTCTCTTGATTCACCTTTTCACTACCATGCCTCTGGCCAGTGGCTGGGGTGAACTCTCTTCATGTTCCTATGTAGGTTACCACATGGTTGTTTCGCTGAAACTTTCTGCTCTTTCCGCTGCTTCTTCTCCTTAAAATAGAGATATCTATACCTATCTGTCTGTATGTCCAACCTAAAGCAGCAATTTCTTAAGAGTTGGCAAGCCTAAAAAAGTCCTCATGTCCAGAACTCACTTCCAACCTAAATTATTCTCTGTAAACCCTTTCCAATATTCAAATGGCTTCTGTCCTTTCTTACTCCTGCCAAAATCTGTGATGGAATAGTTGCAATTTCTTGAAGTTAAAAATACCAAATGAATGGCAAAATTAGGACTAAATTTCTGAGTTTGACTCTGAGAGCATGCCTGTATGATAGGCTGCAAGGAGACCAATAGTTTCCCTGGTTACTATGGATAGCTGAAGCTATATGGTGCTTTAGCATGGCAGTGGGCCTGAGATAGTATTTGCCTTTCAGCAAAACTCTCAGCAGGCCCTGCTGAATTAGTTACAGCACTTGACTACCACTACTAAAATCACTTCCAGATTGGAAAAGACCCATCACCATCAAGTTTGGGGCGCAGGCAGTGGAGTTTGCACCTGCATAAGCAGACACACTTCTAGGTTCCTTTCTAATAAGCATTATGAACACCTTCCATTTCCACCTGCTACTTTTAGCATACCACATCTTGACACTTTAACCTTATTGTAAACACTAATTTAAACAGATCATGCAATTTTTTTATCATTTTTCTTGTCATAATATTTGGTAAAGACAAATGCTTATGCTTAAAGGAAAAATATTTTGAAGGAGTCAGAGTTTTGACTAATGTAATTTTGTGAATTATGAGGATGATGATGAAGAAAGTGGTGAAAAAGTATAATAGCAACAGATCCAGCTAGTACCTACTTCTTTCCAAAATGGCAATCCTGAAATCATCTCTTTCATTATTTAGGACTGACTTTAAGAATTCTGAAGTAACTTTTGAACCTGAAATTCTCAATTATGCTTTCTTGACACAGGGTTGCCTTCTCAGCATAATTTTCTGCCGTTGCCCCAATACCTAATCTCAGGGATTCCACTTCTGAATATATCACTGCTGAAGTAAGTGGGTCAACATATGCAATGGAAAGAATGTTTTCTAAATCCTTTCAAGAAAGTACAGTTGGCCAGCCCCCCCAACTACTTTTCTTTACACAGCTTGATTAGATATAAGAATCGATGCCATTTGTATAACGACAGTCTGAGGAAAAAATTACAAGTTGCTTTTGTTGCAACAAATTTACATGGGTTTTGCATGAACCCTGATTTAAAAGAAGGCCAGGTGGATTTCACCTCTTAATTTTCAATATACTACTGAAAATTTGACTACTTTAAAAAAACTGACTTGAGCTGACTTGTAAATCTTATAACAATAGCAACAAAATCAGTCACCAGTTTATTCATGTAAGGCAATATTCCCAGTTTTACTGTTTAAACCCTCTTTTGAGGGCTAGTCCTCTGATCATAGGTGATGGATACATTTCAGTCTTACACAAATGGCTGAGCAAGTACATCAAATGAACTGTAAAGACAAAAGTCTCCATACTCTCTTGGCTAGTCTCTGCTAAAGTCTTCACACGGTGCAGGGAAAGAAATCAATGTCTGGACTTTTCTGATGCTTGCAAAGGTGGCAAGGCTTTCTACCAAGAGAGCACTTATACAGCAGGGCGGTGTCTACAGGTGGTGTCTGCAAGGAATACCCAATCTTTTTAAAGTTACCTTGTTGACCACTTGTTTTGCCTGGAGACACCATTGTTATAATGCGGACAACCCCTGTCAGTAAGAGTATCGAATAAAAAACAATGGACCAGCATTGGCTTGGGTTAGACACAGCCAGGGATGCTTTGGTACCATGGTTTCTGAAGGAAATGAAACATTCATATGCAGACTGCATCCAGAAATAACACACTTTGTTTGAATTCCTAGGGGAAGGGGAGGCGGGGGAGAAACCATGACCTTCTGCTTTGCCTGCTTTTGTACAACCTAAATTCAATCTATAAGAAGGAATGAAGCAGTCAGCATTTCAGAAGCTTACCAAATAAATTACTAGTGCCATGTCTATTTATAATTATAGGTCGGTTCTTAATACTGTTGTAAACCACACATTCCAGGGCTTTGCAAGCACTTAAAAGCATATTTTAATCTCTTTGGATAAAAGAAGCTGCCATTGGCAACAATAAAAGAAATGCAGACTATGTCCCTTAGTTATTACTATGAAATGATGCTTTTCACTACTTTAAACAACTCCCCCATTACACAAGCTGTGTGCGCTCACATACCACCCATGCTAAGCTATTTCTTGTGACAGTTTCAGCTACGTTATGGAAAAACTCAAGTGACATACTGTATCACAGCACCACACTGACAGTGCTGTCATGATACCATGTCTGGAGAGTCTGATAATAATATCAGAGGCAATGTCTCATAAAAGGCACACACTGCTAATGGCTCCACAGATATATCAGATCCAAAGAAGCTGCAGGCAGGATATGGTGTCAATAGCAGGGGCTTTGCTTCCTACGGATATAACTGATCCTTTTGGATTTTGGAAGTTGTACAAGGACAATAAGAGTTGTTTTTGTTTTACTGTAGATGCCACGTTCAAAAGTAAAGAAAAACTACATCAATTAAAGTTAATTGTCTCTTTTAAACTAAAAAGGCAAAACCAGACTCATCTGGTTGGGTATTTCAGTACATACACTATATAAAATGACACCCTGACATACTTTTAATGCCAATCATTATGGTACTTGCATGTGGAATATTTTCAGTGCCTGGTTATATCAGGGCAAGTTGAAGCAGCTTTTACTTCCTTTTTGTGTTACTCACTACATGATTGTATTGTTATTATTTGCCATGTTTTGGTGCCTCTGACCCAGCACAGACCAGAAATCTGACTGTGCAGCCAGCACAGGGACAGATCCATAGATCGAGGTGGAAAGGATGAGAGTGGGAGGAGATGTATGGTATGGGAAGCATGCAGCAACAGCAACAACTTCCTGCTGGTACACTGAGACTTTCCTTTGCCCTTAGCTTCTTTACCTCCTAAAACCAGCTGTTGGAGGCCGCAAAGAGACTTGTTCTGGGCTTCTCTGGCTCTGTCAGTTGCTGCTGTCACTGGTGGGGAGGGAAAGGTAGAAGGTGCTCATTATGCCCACCAGCTTTTTGAGGGCTCAGGATCCTCGGGCAGCTGTGCCTACACCCTGGCTGCTCTCTTGCCCCAGGGTCAGTGCTGTGTGTCTGTTGCCCAGCTTTGCAGCTGCCCACCTATTCCTGGTGAAAGGCAGCCTCCCAGCTGGGCTTCCCCCTACCCGTGGGCATAGGCATGGGGTCTGCTGGCTGGCAGGCAGGGCTTAATGAAGACCTTCATTAATTTCCTTCGTCTTGAGAGAAAAAAGCACTAAGCTGATGTTCTGGCTTTTATGTTAGAGACTTACTGAAGCCCTGAACACAGGAAATGAAAGAAAAGATGGACCTTGACATTTTTAAACATCCACTTTATCTATACACTGCATATTTAATAATATAGTAATAAAAAAGGAAAATCATAGGTTTTCAACTACATTTGAGGTCATGCAAAATCAGAAGGAAAAACAAAAAGTGAAGTACTTTTCTTTCCTTTGTTCGCTCCCTGCTTCCAAGATTCATTGTGCCTTTCTAGTATCCTGTAAGCACAGGCAGCCTGGCTGCTGATGTTACTGGCTAGTAGGACAAATTCTGGAGATTTGGTCAGTGGTTGCAGTGTCACAATTTAAACTGTGTGGCACTAAGTGAGTAGTACCATCCTTTTCCCTCAAATATGATATAGCTCATCCTGAAATGGTTGACAAGTTCAGCTTGACACTATTCAGGCAGTAAATAGATTTGAGTTCGGGTTCAGCTCAGAAAGGATTAGCCAAACGAGAAAGTCCATCCCCTCCTAAGAGAGACCATTCATATCATATGAAATGCTTCCCTTGTGAAGGAGGACGCAGGTGCTGTTTGCATTGATGGTTGCCTTTGACATTCTCTTGGGGAAGAACTTTTGTCTTCCAACAACTATTTTGTGTTTTAGATGAAATGGAATACTGTAAAATAAGACTGTTCACAAACTCTCTTCTAGCCTTCCAGGTACTGTATTGCATGGTGGCTGGGATACACTGAATGGAACTGTTTGTTTCTATCCCTGGAGGCAGACGATGTGACTGAATCTGGAGCTGCCATGCATTGGTGGATTTTCTGATAGTTGAGCTACCATTAAAAAAGGATGCTGTCAGCCGGCCCAGCTGGTCATATCTTTTCCTGTTTATTACTTTTTAAAGTGTTCCAAAATGGAAATCCAATGTTTCTGACAAGTGTGGGTTTTGGTTTGGTTTATGTTTTTTTTAACCACAAAACACACCCTGAAATATTAAACACCAAGTATGACGGGTTTTTTTTTTTTACAAGAAAGCTCAAAGCATATTTGTCTTTTTTTGGTTCATCTATTTTAGATCTATTCAGGCTATGATGATATCAAGTCTTGACTATCATTCTGAACTACTAGAGTTTGGGTTTCTGTCATAAGCTATAGCAGCTTTAGAGCTATTTTCTATCAGTACTTTGAAACAAAGAAGCTGCAGGACAGGTTTTACTGTCCCGTCCTACTGTCTTATACAGTAAGTCTGATTCTGTTCACACAAAATGCCATTGCCACTCAAGGAGAAGACACCAGCTGGAGTAAAGGTAACTGCATATGTCTTGTAGCTTAAATGAAGGTCCTGGCAATAATATAAATTGTCATCTAGCGATCTTGGAAATGGTTTCCAAATGCAGAAAAAAAAAAGTAATTTCTTATTGTGAATTATTTTCCATATAATTGTTATTGAAAGTTTGCAAAATGCAGACATTATTCACAGTTACAAAACTTCTTATTCATATACTGTAAATGGACTGTTTCAAATATGACAGGCTAATGTAGGTACACAATACTGCATATAGAGAAAAAGGATGCTATGACTTCTGCTGTGCTAACATTTGCTTGTGGGTTGGTGTCTGAACACAGAGCGCTGCAGAACTGAGGTCTTAGTGGGCATAAATTCAAATCAGAAGAAAGGAATATTTAGTCAGAATGACTGAACGGTGAAATCAGGTACTTCCCATAGAATGTTTATATTTTTATTTTTTTGATGCTGCTTCCTCAAAAATGATGCTGTTTGGTTTGCCCACTTCACTGAAGGAAGGACCAAGTGCCATTATACTTTGCAAACAAGTATGCTTTAGACAAACATTCCAAGACAACATAAACACTGTGTAAGCATAAAAGGAAAACAAGTCTTATTCTTTTCCAAGCCTTTAATGAATACAATTCCTATATGCACTGGTAAATTAGGAATATAAAAAAGCCTAATAAAAAGGATGAAATCAGAACTGTATTTTACATGCTGGCATGAGTCATACAGGGCACTAGTGCATTGGGAGGATGCTGAGATAATCTTTCACCACCCCTTTTCTTGTTTTGCCTTTTAAAAATGTTCTTTTTGAAACTTCTTACTGTGCCACAAAACCGTTTTAATACAGACCAGTATTTTACATTTATTTCACATGGCAGTGACTCTTTTGTTTGTGTTTTATTACAAAGCACTTTAGGGATTATAGCTGTGCAGCATCACCAGTTAATTGTTTTTTTCCTCTGCCATGAAGGAGAGAAAACTAATGCACATGAAATATGTTAGCCAATAAAGAGAAGAAAGGAAAATTGATCAAAGGTACTGAAAAATCTCTTGCATAAAATGCCAGAGAATAATTAATATAACTCATCATCTAACAAATTAAAGGGCATGATTTGATTTGAAAAGAATAGGTGAATTGATGCTGTTAGGATTTGAATTTGTGGCTTACAGGAACAAAGTATTCACTTAGGCAAAAAAATTTACATCAAGCCATCCATCAAGCTAAATAAATTGTCTTTTAAAGGTAAGATAATTACAGCAATTTTTAAAAGACTGGTTGAAATCATATGGCAGGAAATCTGGACCTACAGGAAAAAGGGGAATTTGAGCCTTCAGAAATACCCAGATTATGGGTATTGTTTTGGAGATCTAAAGAGTTGCTTCACTTAAGCATTTATTGCTAACAGTTCATAACTTTTTTTGTGTAATGAGCTAAGACTGTTTTGCAACTCCATGCCACAGAAGAAAATTATGTCTACTTCTCTGCTAGAAACACAGATTATTTTAATGTTCACAGAATAATCAGCTAATACAGTACAACTTAATTATATGTCACGTAAATGCCCCAGAATCTTTTGGCTCCAACAAAATCAATGGCAATGTTTTTATTGGCTTCTAGGGTCAGGATTTTAGCTTCAGATTTTTTTGGCTATAAAGACTGATTTACACAAAGGCACAACAGATAGAAAGATAAAATTCAAGGCCCTAAAGAATGGAAAAGGTCATTTGAGTGGCACGAGAAAGTGGTTGGACTTTAGTTTGTTATGCTCTATGACTAACAACAGCAGCAGTGTAAACTGAACTTCTGCAATCCCCTCATTAACGTACATGCCTGAGACTGTGAAATAGCATCACTGGGAAGGCTAAATAGCAGTATCTCACTTGGCAACTGAAGCACTACATTTCTGTAGAGTTACATGGCACACTAGTGATGGAGTGAGATCAGACCCTCCTGGAGTGCTCCAAACAACCAAAACTCAGTCTTAGCAAACAGTCTTTTGCTTGCCATGGAGCTTTTGTCCTTGTTTTCAAACTACAGTACCCCTTCCCAGCAACAGCATATAGCTCATGTTCCAACAGAGCAAAAATAAAATCGAGTTGGTATTGTTAAAATTAATCCACTAGGGAATGATAATCTTTTGGCTACTGATACCTTGCAACTTGCCAGGTTCGCCCAGTCCTTGTTTTTGATAAAATCCATTCTTGTGGCGTTTCCTGGTACTATATATCAACTTTTAAAGAATGACACATTTGTGTTGCACCCATAATTGTGAGCCCATTTCATACTTTGTGAAAATGTAGTAAATTAACTCTACAATAAACAACCTTGGAGATGCTGAAACAAAATCCTACCATACATATTTCATCTCCGTAGTTAATTTCTGAAGTAATCTTTTGTTCCTCCCCTTCTTTGCCTAATAGACACACCTACACTAAGACACAGAGACACACACTACTGTTGTGGATTAGCTTATTTACACGAGTATATTTATTAAGCCTGGAAGTTGGGTGATTTTCTCTTTAGATATTTACTGGTGTTTAGTAATGATTAATAAAAATATACATTTTAGGGAAAAAATTCTATGACTGTAAAGAGAAAATATTTCTTAAGCATGAGTTAGAGAACAGGAAATAATACTTTTTTGTATCTGAAAGTGTTTCACGTAAAGTTTTCCATATAACCTGCAGATATTAAGTACATTAGTGCTGCATAGTACCTGCACTTTGTTAAGTATTATTATTCCTAGAACATTTCACAGATACAGAGACTGGAATTCAGAGCTTGAGATATGGACAAAGATAAAAGGCAAGTGTTTGGCAAAAGCTAACTGGTAATTCAGTATTCTTAATTTCCGGTCTCTTTCTCAGTTGATCCTTTGTAAAATATTTAACTGGTTATCACTTGTAAAGCCCTAACATTGCCCATTATAATTGTGGACATGTTCTTTCTTCAGGAACTCTTATGATGGGGTTAGAAGTATTCATCTCCACATTAGAGGATAGGTTTTGTTCTCAAATATATTTTTTACAAGTTAGGTCACATATAGTCAACATTCTTGTTGAGGAAGAGGATGCATTTTATTTTAAAATATTTATTAGTTCTTTTTTTGGAATTACTTTCAGATTTTACAGCCCTTTCTTTTGTCTCCAAGTTAGAAACCTGGCCTGAAGGCTCTGTTCCAGTACTGGTCATCACAAGAGCACGTGGAGAACATCTGACTGTTGGCGACAGAGCCTGGCTGATGTGTGTGATGAGAAAAAAAAAAAGCTGAAACCAACATACTGCCTTTAGCATCAGGGCAAGGTTGACACAGCAGATTGAGGAGGGTATTAGTCCTTTGGACACCTGGTGAGTAAGAAAAATGTCATCTCCCTAGAGAAGACTCTGGCATGGAGACAAAGGCCAGCCATTCTCCCCACTGAAAACTGGTGACAGCTCTCAGAAGTAAAGTTGGTTAATGCACGCCTATCTCCAACAGCTGCAGCTGCTCTTCCTGGCATCCTGAGACACTGGGGAGGAAGGGAATACAGGAGGACTGTTGGGAATTACCACTAATCCAGTATCTAACAGTTACTTCTTCTAGCTTGATACTAATCCAGTATCCAGCATGCTCTTCTTCTCCAAAGCCAGGTTCAGGGGTTCTTACTGTACACGGTCATATTTTTAAAAGTTTGTGCCTATATTCTTGCAAGCAGAGTCTGTGGGAACCTGCACTGGCCCTCCCTGTCTTCTAACACTTCACAGGAACAACATCCTCCATTCCTGTTTTTGGTAAGGAAATGCGGCAGATTTTGGGAAGGCTGCTTTTTAACTTTAAGTGTATCTCTCACCACTCCTTAAAATAATGCTTAGCTTAGGGTTTGCTGCAGGTATTAAGAGATCAGTTGCATTGCCAGGGTAAAAATGAACCATCTTCTTGCTTCAGTACAATGCAAACATTTCCTTCCCCTTGGCATTAGTGCATGAGATGTGCTGTGTTTCGAGTAGTAACTGAGACCTTGTAGAAGCAAATATCAGGTGCATAGAGGAAACAGTGGAAATGTGGTCATCTTTGATTTTATCCAGTTGCTAAAAGAGGAGGTATTTCTTTAAATTAACAACGTGCAATTTTGTACTGGCTTGCATCAAACTGCAGTATGTCACATCTGATATTTACAGTAGTTTATGTACTGAAAAAGGATGAGGTGAATTCAGGGTCAGGAGGATACTGTAAGTGCTATTCCTGCTGCTCTCTGTAATCCTGCATGCATGTGTGGGGAATAGTCCAATTTCTTTTTACACTTGTGAATACTCACATTGGGCCGAACCTAAATTGGTGCTGAGCACCTGCAGACATTTGCAGGTGCCAAACATTTTCCCCCAATCAATTTCTGCTCCACATTAATTAGATGAGCTGAAACCTTTTAACTAAACCTTCCTTCCCAGCCCCAGCTCTTACAACAGTCCAGACTGGACTTGAACTCTGTGGCTTATCACTGATTTTGACCATTAGTTTCTTCCTCATTACAGAACAGCTCAGAGCGAATGGAAAGTTTGCAGATCTAGTAAGTTAGATACTTGGGGACAATAAACACATGATATGACATTGCACCACCTGCATAGGAAAGGCAGCCTGATGGTTATAATTGACCATTATCCTGAAGGTGACTGTGGTCTCCTGCCTTTGACAGAATACATGGCTACAGCCAAAGCCTGATCTCAGTTACACACACAGAAATAAAAAATAATTTCACTGTATTCTTGGATGTAAACAAGACCAAGGTTCAGGCTTTAGTCTTTTTTTCTTTTTTTTCTTTTCCTTTTGCAAATATGATATTCCACCAAGTTTCTGATCCACAAAAATTCTAAGTCTGTGGTAGAGTCTACACAATGAAACTCTCCCCATCAAGATTTGGCAACGTTTAAAGTATGTCTGCTGAAACTTAAAGCGAGCTAACATAGACATGGTCAGATAGATAGATAATAAATGAAAATAGGAGGGAGGAAAGAAGAGATGAAACAGAAAGGGCTCAAAGAGTGTAGTGAGAAGATAAAATCAACACATGCTAGAACCCAAAAGGCTCATGTCCTTGCCTGCATTACTAGTATGCCTTTTTTTTCAATAGACAACCAGGTTTTTAAACAAATACTGGTCGGGCATGAGAAATTTGAGCCCTATGACACTACTCTGATGAGCATGATTTGGATTTCCCATTCTTAGGAAGAGTAACTGATGGACTTTTTGATCCTGTGATATATTTCAAAACTCGGGAAGCTGAATCTCTCCTAGAGACGCTCATCCTATCCCTTGCGACTGCTCACTGTGCAGTCTCCTGTGTGTGGGATCAGCGCCAGGTCTGCGGCAGGCTGTGGACGCCTGTAAGGGCTGCCAGGGAGACCTGTGTACAATGGAAATCGCTGCTGTCACTGTGTGCATCACTCAGGGCTGGGGGGAGGCAAGCAGCAACGCAGCAGTTGCAGTTCTGGGGATGGGAAGCTGCTACTAAGCCAGCAAGCTCCTCCGTGCAGGCTGTGGGTGGTACACAGCAGGGAGGAGTGATGTGGGAAAGCACTGGAAGCTGCTGACAGTTCCCATACTCCACCCAGCATCCCCTAAATGTGTTTCTTCTCCCACCCACCTCCCACCTCCTTTTTCCCCAGGTTGAAACACGTGTTAGCCAAGCTGCATCCTCACCAAAGTGGTGGGGCTCCTGCCTGGTGGCTGAGGGTCCACATAACATTGGATAGCTGGGGAAAGGGAGGTGTCTGTGCCCAGCTCTTACTGGGTGGCCTCGCCTCTGAGTTGTTTTCATCAAACCCAGATGGTGATGGTGGGCCAGAGTTCTGGTGCTTTTCTTCCATGTGTCTGAAGGCCAGGCCTCAAGGCCAGGGAGTCACAGACCACGAGTAGCACCATGACGCAGTGCTGGCAGGAGACTTTGGCTTGTCAGACTGTGGTCTCTTCCCATGAGGGGCTGTCAGACAGTTTGACTTAGAAAAAAGACGGTCTTCATCTCTTTCACTGACAGGGCTCAGATCTTGTCATAGCCAGCAGAAGCAACGTGCTCAGGTTCCTGGTGCTGCCTCTGGGAAGACCTGTTAACTCTAAATCAATGAGCCCTCTACTGGCATAGCGTGGCCAGAAGGCAGACAATGATCTCCTCTGGACTCCATGTGTGACTAGGACTGGGACTGGGCCTGAGACAGCAGTGTTTGGGTTTTGGGTTGGGTTTTGTTGTTGTTGTTGTTTTGGCTTGTTTTTCTTTCTTTCTTTTTTTTTTTTTTTTTTGAAAATGAAAGAGCAAAATAGGAAAGAAAAAAAATTTCCCATAATTAGAGGCAAAAGAGCAAACAGTGTACCAGAAAGCTAAGGGTAAGATATTAAGAAAAATGCTGTGCAGCATGTCAGATGTAGGCATTTATAGCATCCTCTGAATTGTTCTCATATAGTATAAGGATTCCCTGGCACATGGTGGGTTGGGAAATTATTGAAGGATTGCTTCTTGAGATGTAGGGGTATCTAGGAGTCAAGAGGAGTGCATGGAGTGAACTAGTCTCTCATTTACACGTTTTGTCTGTGGTGAACACATCTTTCACTCCAGATGCATGACATAAGCGTGAGTAGTAGTTGTTACATGAGTATAACTGAGGAACAAAGGACCTGTCATTGACCAGTTTACTCCACACATTTCTCAAGCAACTATACCAATGTGAGCAGAAACAATCAGTTCTATTCTCCATAATCCCTGTTTGGGACCACATTTGCAAAGACCTGTTTCTCCTCAACATTACAGAAAATGCAAAGATGTTACCTAGACAGATGTTTTATCTGTATCTGAATTACTCTAGAACTGGTCTTGCAATATGAAATACAAATTTTAGTTTCTAGATTGCCTGATATAGTTCAGAAGATCAGGCTTCTGACAAACCTCAAGTTCCTAGCAAACAGCTTAGTCAGGGTCCATTTCTTGGAGGTCAGGGTGAGCAGAGGAAAACAGGACTGATTTGTATCATTGCACTCCAGCAATCAGTTCCCCAACTTTAAAATGGCGTTAATGAGCCTTGCCTGGCAAAGGCTGTAATCCTTAACTAATGGCTGGTTTTAAAGTACTTCGAGAGCTCTGAATGGAAGGTGCAGTGGGAGTGCAAAGTATTACAGTTATTAAAGTCTGTCAGATCTCTTAGCAGTCCTTGCAGAGTTCCCGGAGGCTCTCCAGCACTTTTGGTTCTTAATTTCACCCTGGGGGACTCTCCAGTTACTTCAGTACCCAGAAGCCCGGAAGAAAACTTGATGTCCACTAGGCTCAATTTCTCAATATATTTCTCTAAGCAGATACAGATATTCAGGTCACTTTATAAAAGCAGTTTATAGCTAGAAACACCTTCTTTAAATATATCCTTTGTAACGTACACAAGCCTTTTTCTATGAGCTCTTTGTTTGAGTCTGTTTAGAAGTAAAACATTCTACTCTGATCTCAAGTATTTTCACTCATCTCTAAATAGTGTACATTCATGTACAAAAGTAACTGGCAATCAGTTAACTATCAGGAGACTTGACCTTGAAGTCATACTGAACTTTTGAAGGAAGTTGATTAATAGCAGATAGAGCAAAACTTTTGAAACCTTAACCAGATGAGAATATCTACTTCATGTGACTCATATGTAAAACCTGCTTAGAACAGCATTTCAGGAGAAATCTGTGATCAGAGCTCAGTTTGTCAACTTACAGAAATAAAGAAAACGTCTGAGGTGTGTTTCTAGATGCAATCTGCTCTCAGCAACTGCAAGACATATTCAACCTGCGATGAATGTAATAGTACTTGGTAAATCCGAAAAACACAAGAAGGATCCAGAGGTGGAAAGAATGCCAGACTCTCACACATGGAATTTGCATTATTTTAGTGAATAAAATCACCTTCAGTGTTGAGGCTTATTTTCCATGCAAGTTAGAGCTATAAATGACTAAGTCATAATAATGCTATTGGACGACAAGAGTTTAATGATTTCAAATTAGGAGAAGTGCTTATATTGCCACCTGCTGGGCTTTGTTGATTCACGAGCAAACAAGGCAGATCAACAAGGTCTGATGCCAATGTGCGCTGTTTTTCAAATGCCTCTTGTAGATACAGAGTGGTCAATCATATAAAGTTGAATGTACAGACAGAGCCACAGAAGAAAGCCCCAAACCATCAGTGTTAATGGCTCCAGCAGACTACTTCTCGCTATTTTATACTTGGGCTAATCCCTAAACATCAATTCCTTTCCACAAAACTTACTAATTTTTCAAACTGTCTTTTTGTTAGAATGTAAGCAAATCTATTTTTAAGGTGCATGTTTGGCAACTCTTAGCACATGTGAAAGTATCTGTTTACAAGAAGGGACAAAATATACTTGACATGCTGAATAGTGGAGTGTTCTTGCTACAGTGCAGTATCTAATACTAGGAAGATAGAGTAACAGCAAGTACTTGAATCTTTTTTCTAGAATAATTTACATCATCTCCTCTATCCTGAATATTTTAGTCACTTCTGTGGTTATACAAATATTGTAGAGTGCTGTGTGTGCTACTGTGAGATTATATCAGTTTCAAACTGTAATCAACTGTGTCAATGCAGTTATCGCTTAGTATTGTTTTATGCAATGCAGCTCATCTACAAGATGACGCAGCAAATTCGGTGTAGATGTAAGTGATGGCCAAAATTGGTGACAAGTTTGCAGCAAACAAAGTGCTTTCCAAACACCTTTTCTCTCTTTAGATTTAGAAAAGTCATGAGAGTGCAGACTAGTAGGAAACTGCTACACATGGGACTTTGCCATTAAAGTGTCATACATTCTGTAATAATATTCTTTCTTCCACAACAATAGCTTTTAGGAAAAAAGTGAAATTATATCTGAGGAGACAATATATTTGGGGAATTCTTGAATCTGAAAATTCTTTGGATGAGGGAAAAAATAAGGTGGGAAAAGATATTTTTTTAAACTCAAAACCAAAGTTGTAGAAATGGTTCGGTCCTCTATTTTTTATCCTAAACTGATCTTGCTCCCTTCACCATTATGCTATTGAACAGGGACAAACAAACAACTTCCTAAACCTAGAGAAAGATCCAACCCTAAAAATGTTCAGCTTTCATTTGAGTAATTGCATTGTTTCTCCCACCGCTACAGGTCAGAGGATTTACAAATGTTTAAGCAAGTTTTTCTGGGAAAACATGTAATTGAAAAAAAATTTACATATATGTTGGCATTCTCCAAAGGGTTCTAGATTGCTGTTTCTCCTAGAGTTAAGGTGATGCACGCTGAGATATACAATATGAGTGGAATTATCTGGGGAATTTTAAGGAGTTAGGCAGGGGCAGTTCAGAATTTGACTTTAACAGCAAGGAACATCACACATCCTGCGAAATCTGCCTGCAAAGAGAATATATTAGCTTATTTGGACCATCATAGTTCGATTGCTTTCAAGGTCAGATCTTGCTCAGTTGAAACTAGCTGGACATTGAATGCAATGCTGCAGACTGTAGCATAGCCATGTTGTTGGTCAGATTTGGTTACAGCTTTTCCTCTCACAAAGTCCCAAACCTCCTCATTGGCCCAAGCAGAACTGATCAGAAACATCTATATAGCCACAATGTGGAAAAGCAGTGGGTATGTACTGGAACTCTACTCTCAACAACTGCCATCCTTTTCTTGCTCTACTCTTTATTCATGACAAACATCTTGCTTGTGTTGGAGACCGCCACTCCTAATGCCAGCTAAGCTTGGTTTTCATGATAGTTTTCACTAATGAGGGGAGCGAAGCTTTGATGTATTTTCATGCTGATTTTGTCAATAAAAAATATCTCTAAATGGTTCTGCAAGGGCTGGTTCATTTTACTGGCATGGTACTGCAGCTTTTGGATGCCAAGGAATAGCTGTTTCACATGGTTGTTTTGAACTAATTAGCTGTATCAGTACAATTGTACTGTGCAGAATTTTCTATGCAATTTTATTTAAAGGAATGAAAATGCATGATGAAAAGTAAATTTGAAAAGAAAATATGAAAGTCTATCCCATAAGTGAGCCAACCAAGTCACCAGCAAAACAACCATCTGTGAAGAGAGGTGCTGTAATTGGGTTTTGGGCATGAAAACAACTGCAGGACTCAAATGGTGGATGATACAGACAGATGGAGGCTATAAACTGGGCTAAGGAAGCTCTCAAGAAGCACAGAAAACAGACTAAGTGCTGTGTTGTGTTAAACTTTGGCTTCAGATAACTATGAGTTGATCTTTCCCTGTACCTCAGGCTGGATTGCTGGAACTGTGTTATAAAGAAGTGCCAGCTATTAAGGATAAGAGTCTTTCTCCTTGAGCTTTTCGGAGCTGTGAAACCCCTAGGCTTGCCTGGAATGCACTGACATTCAGTGTGCACCCCGGACATAGAAGTTAGCACTAATGTTCCTGGTCTGGAGTCACTGACCAGGTACCTCAGGACATATGCTACTACCTCCCCTTCTGTGCACACAGGTTTTCCTCAGAATAGCAGAGTCTGCCAAAATCTGAGAGGGTCACTGCTGGCGGTGGAGGAACACGCTGGGTCGACTCAATGTGAGTGATAAAGCGTAGTTCACTTTATTAGCCCAAATAGCGCTTATTTATACAGTTTAGGTTAACACGAGTTAACTTCTGATTGGTTTAAGCAACTAGATACACACGGGTTAACTTCTGATTGGTTTACGATACTCTTCAAGGTCGCAGTGTCCTTGCTGTTTTACTGTTGTCAGCCTGACTTGCAGTTTCAGCTTGGACTCGCGGCCTAGTCTTGCTACTTATGCTAAGTTCAGAACAGGCTCTGCTCGTACAACTGTTCTGTGGATTCATATCCTTTCTCTCTGAGCCATTCTCCAACAGGTCACAGTCAGGAAGAAATCAAACTATACCTCTGATAAGACCCAGGAAACATTTTCTTAGTTCTAATAAGAAACCTCAAGACATCCATAATATATATATCCTTGCTGTGAACTCTACTCAATAGGAGCTTCCTTCATTCTTCACTCTTAGAAATACTATGCTGCCTAACATTATACTTGTCATTTATTCATAAACAAGTCCACAGACCATCTTCAGCTCCTTCCTAACATGTGATAAACCTTTGCACAAGCCAACAGCTTGCTCCATCATTTAGACAGCTTACGGTTCTCTATTTAAACACAGGTGGATCTCTTGAGGTATGTAAGCACCTATCTCCTTTGACCACAGACTCACAGGTGAAGCAGAAAGGCCTCTTACCTCCCTTGAAAGAAATAACCTGTCCAGACCACTTCACACTATAGTCACATTTTTATCAACTGGCTGGCGCTAGTCTCCCTGGCATTCAGGTCCACTTCGCAGACCATAACATACAGGAAAACACCAGAGGACCTGCAGACACTTTCCATTGACTGTTTCACAAAGGCTGAGTTAAGCTGGCCTGGGTATCCTCCCTTGTCTTTTCAGAAGTATAAGTTTTCCTAAAGCAGGTATTCTGAAAATTGTACTGGGTGTTTTTAGCACCACATCAGTGAGGAATGTGGTATCTAGTCAGTTATGTTACCTAAATAAGATGAGTTTGTAAAACATGCACAGGATCCTGGGCATGTCAAGGTTAAGTATGCAGAACTGGAATTCTGTGATTTTTAGGTGCTCATTTCTACCCTTGAACTTGATTTGGTTTTTAACAATTTAGAGCTGAAATATGGCATGCATGACTGATCAAACAGCCTCTCTGTCTTCCCTTCAATAAGCTGAACAGACTGACCTTCTTTATTCTCACAGCCACAACTGTGTTTTTCAAGCTACGTGTCCTTTTTAAATCTTATTTTCCCAGTGATATAATGTAAATATTACTTATTAAGGGATTAAAACCCCTCCATATGGCTCTGCTATATTATTTCAGTGCATCCAGGTTACCACTTTGTAACGTGGAGTGCGCAGTGTGATCCGTGTTTCTGACTCCTGCTTCTTCCATGCTGTACCTATTTTGCAACCTCATGGCAATATGCTGCGAAATGCAACTTCCCCAAGAGGTATTCAGAGAAGATACCTCTGGCCAAATGCATCAAATAAGGCTAAGTGGTGGAGGAGCAGATGCAGGGAGGAAGATGACTACAGGGAAGGCTATGGTGGCTTTTTTACAGCATTTTTTATACTCAGCTGAGCCTGGGCTGCATGGGGCCCATGGAGTTCTCTTTTATAAATAAACTACCCATTGCCTAATGGACTGCATCACTAGCAATGTCTGGCAGCAGAGTCTGTGCTCTGACCTTGCTCCTGAAATATCTTGTGTGCCTCCTAGATGCCAAAAAACCCAGAACTTGTGCAAAGAGGGAGTAGACTGGAGAAGGAGATCTTGGAAATCTGCTTTTATCACAAGCTGCATCTGGTGGTACCCTTTTCTTACATGTTTCCAGCCTTCAAACCTGGTATAAATAGACAGTAGTAAGTATAACTTGTTTTGAATTGGATATATTACAAAAATGTTAGTGTGAAACTAATGTGAAAGAGCCAGTTTCCTAACCATTTAGATTTACAAGTCCTATGAGCTAACCTAGCTAAATCTTTCTCCCCTTAAGGTGCCAGAGAAAGCAAATAAGGCAAAGCACTTACTTGTTTTGAAATCAGTCTCCTCTTTCTGACCAGACTGGCAGCTTATCTTCCATTTGAGACTGTATCTCAAAATTTTGTGTCCAGAGATCTCTCTCACTGCTGCTCTGAACCTTCTTACCCCAATCTTACTTGGCAGTCTGATTCAACTTCCAAATCCAGGTAGAAATCCTACCCCAGGTCAACTGCTTTTGCTTTCAGAAGCAGTTTTCTCTTGTTATTTACATGTTAGATGGGATCTACATTCTTGGAGAGATGGGGCTACTGGAGATGCAAAGACTTTTAAAAGACATGCATCTTTCAGTTTCTACTTTTTAATTGCTACCTTTGGAGTCTTAATTATCTAATTCAGAGATACCATTGGCTACTTGTAATATATTTCTTAAGACTTTTGTAAACTGTTTTTTGTCCTGAAAATTATATGTCAATTATTACTTTTCATTATAATCTGAAAGAGTCTTCTAGTCCAATGTTCCACAGGCTATACTGTAACACAAGGCTGGCCTGAATTTATTCATATTAGACCTATGCATAATTTTTTTTTAAACGTTTATGTTTAGTTTGTTGTCATGGTTTAAACCCAGCCGGCAACTAGTCCCCACACAGCTGCTAGCTCACTCCCCCCATGGTGGGATGGGGGAAGAGAATCAGAAGGGTAAAAGTGAGAAAACTTGTGGGCTGAGATAAAAACAGTTTAATAGGTAAAGCAAAATCCGCACGCACAAGCAAAGCAAACCAAGGAATTCATTCACCACTTCCTACCAGCAGGCAGGTGTTCAGCCATCTCCAGGAAAGCACGGCTCCATCATGTGGAATGGTTACTTGGGAAGACAAATGCCATCACTCTGAACGTCCCCTCTCCCTTCTTCTTCCCCCAGCTTTATATTGTTAAGAATGATGTGATATGCTCTGGAATATCCCTTTGGTCAGTTGGGGTCAGCTGTCCCAGCTGTGTCCCCTCCCGACTTCTTGTGCACCCCCAGCCTGCTCGCTGGTGGGGTGGGGTGAGAAGCAGGAAAGGCCTGAACTCTGTGTAAGCACTACTCAGCAGTAACGAAAACATCCCTGTGTTACCAACACTGTTTCCAACACAAATCCAAAATACAGCCCCATACTAGCTACTATGAAGAAAATTAACTCTATCCCAGCCAAAACCAGCACATTTTTAAAAATCCTGCCATAGACAATCCACTGCAAATCTCAGTAAGCTTCTCCACTGTTTGAAAGTCTGAATTTCTTATTTGTGAGTTTGTCTAGCATCAAATTCCTGCTTTGGAGATTGTTAAATCTTTTCTTCTGGAAAGAAGGCTCTGTAATCTGGATATGTACAGACTATCAGTGAGGCACTTATTTATCTTTTTTTGAAAAGTTAAATAGTCTGAGCTCCTGGAATCTCACTTGTCAGGTAGATTTTCCAGTTCTATAATCATGTCTCTCTTCTCAACCCCATGCAGATCGTAACAATTTTTTTTTGAGCTGCAAATGCCAGAAGTTTTCTAAGAAATACAGATTTAGGATCAGTTCCTAACTCTTGTGTGCCCTAGAGTCAATAATACTCCGTGTCCGTCAGTTATGATATTGGCTGAGCAGCAAACGAGTAATAGCATGCAAGAATGTAGACAGTCCCTCAGGCAACTTCTTGGAGGGTTTTCCAGGCTTGTAGGTTTTGTTTCCTAGTGGATCTCATAGCCCTGTTGAATCCTGCTTTTGCATGATCCTACTGCCCTGCTGAGTGTGGCATGTCTCCAGATACAGCAAACTCATTTGAACCCACTTTGATTGACACAGTTCAGAAATACAGAATTCAGGAAACCCTATCCCACTGACAGTGAAGCAAAACTAACCACCTGGGCAGATAAGAGCCCTGAAGAAAATACTGATTCAGAAAAGAATCTCTCTAGAATTTCTTCTGCATATACCAGCTCCCTGAACTGGGTAATAAAACCAAACTTAATTCTCAATTAGGAAATTATATTGTTAAACAAACATAGGTCATGAAAGCTTGTGTGCCATCATAAAAACCTCCAGGAATTAATTTGATTAAGGCATATACGTGTCAACATCTGATCAATCCCTTAGCTTTTCTGGCTCCATCCTGTACCCATATGCTAGTGTGGGACTTGGTTTCAGTGAGTACAGAATCAAATTTCTTGTTTACAAATCCTGAATGAAAACTTAAGCATATGAATTGTCAGTATTCAGGAGGCAGTGCTGAAAACATAATTTCTATATGGTGCTATATATCCAGGTCTATTCCATGCAGAGAGAATTCACAGATCTATGTAGGTTCTCACTATCTTTTAGACAGAAACTGACACTACCTTACAAATTTTTTGTTCCTCAAGCTGTGGTCTACTAAGTGCTAGTAGTCTTTAAGAAAAAGGGTCCACGAAACTGTTTTGTTAAGGCCTGCTAGGCATTTTTTGCTACTGCTCTTAAAGATGTGGGACCTTTTGAAGCTTGTAAGGTAATTAAAGGGCTGTGACATTCTCAAGTTGCTAAACTCTACCACTTTACATATAATATTTATCTGCAGTTAGGGGTTCTTTCATTAATGCCCAGTTTTTGAAGTCTGCAGTTAAATTCACCTAGCTTGACTATGATCTTCAGGATTGCTTTTCTAAAATGTCTAATTTTTAAATTAGAACTGGTAGGTTCAACTGGCTGAACTAAAATATCAGTCAGGGATTTTATTTACAGTATGAAAGTGGATACTCATTTCTTTAATGTGCTTGAACTTTGCTTGTCAATCTGTGTTCTGACTTTCTGTATATTTTGTCCAGGAATAGTTTTAGCTGCTGTCAGCACATTTGTGGCGAACTAGATGGAATGTCATTGTTTTTGAAGTACAGTAAAACATTTTTCAGCTCTTTAAATGTGTTGTGCCAGTAGGAAACATGGGATTCAGCTGGAAATCACAGCGAGCCAACAGTGGACAAGATAAGGTTAAGTGACAAATCACTAAAGTACCGAAACAAAGGAAGAAAAGTAGGTCAATTTCTCATTTCCCTTTCCTCTTCTGCAAAAAAGTCAGAATGGTGAATGCCAAGCTATAGTGAAAAATGTTCATAAGATCTCATTTTAACTCTGCTGAGAGCAAACAATGAAGGCACTATCAGTGTTTCTCCCAGTGAATAAATCTTGCTACAGAACTGACCATCATCATTGGCACAAACTAACAGCAGGGCTGGTGAGCTCAGCAGAAAAGTTCATGACAGAGTAACCCGGAGATGTGACTGACAGTGATATCTTGTCAATGTTTGAAATGGAACAATATGCACTCCCATGCCAGTGCTTTTTACATTTCTACATATTTTGAAAATCATTGTACCCATGACGTTGTGGAGGGAAGGGGATGTTACAACCTCTGAGATCTTTCTGAGGGCTGTTTCCTCCTGCTTAGTTCCTGCATGCTCTGGTCTCACCATCAGCCCTCACAGCCCAATGTTGACTTGCCTCTGTGAGAGGTAAAGCTCACCTTTTCACAGACCCCATGTTAAGTTCAGAACTCAGCAGTAATCACCTATAAGCAGAGGGAGCTCTTAATTTGCCAAATCTTCATTTGACTCCCTCAGAGGTGCATGTAGAAACCATAGTTCAGGCTTATGGCTTCAGGAGCTCCCATACAGTGGTATTTCTAGGCAAGACAACAGCACACTAGAAGTAGAAGTATGGTGAATATCAGCACTTTTGTGATTGTTTATAAACACTCTGCTCAGCTCATCAGGAAGATTTTATTGCTTTTTGGGATAACAATCCAGAAAATAAAAAATAGACAAGAGTAGAGCTGACAATGAAACACAGAAAAACTCTTCTGGGTGAAATTTCTGACAGATCTAAAATAAACAGGACTCTGAGTCCAACCTTCAGAGTTACACAGGGACTCTGACATCTGAATCCCACCAAAAGGCAGGGCTAAATTTTTAATGCCAAAGACTGCAGTGACTGCAAAGGCTGTTTAGTTTCTTTAAGACATGTTTCTGCTCTTGAAGTGACTCTATAACGAATCTTGATGACCCAACGAAGCAGATTTAGCCAAAAAAATGCTATCATGTCTGACAAAAGGAAAAGGGATCCAAGAATAGGAAGACAGGACATAAAGGTGAGATTGCATGACATCCATAATCCTCCAATTACCAAGCTGCTCGTCAGTAGGCCAGCACTTGATGTGACTTACAACAGACTCCAGGGTCTTGCAGTGTATGTTGCCTGCCAACAGCTCCTAGGAGCCAGTCTAGTAATCACAAACCAAAGCCCTTGTTCTTCTTTCCTCAGGCCACATGCTTTCTCCCAGCCAAAAGGAGGAGGGATGGCACTGGTCCAGCTCTACCAGCAACTCTCCTTACGTTGGAGGCACTAACAAGGACAGATCTGCAGGGTTTACACAACTTTGCACCGTAGAACAGAAACTGAACCTTTGACTCCTGAAGATATCTATCTTCAGACAATACAATTCTTATTCTGAAGATGAAAGGGCTGCTGAGGTGCCATTGATTGTCTTGGAAATTATTTTCACCAAAGAATGTTAGTACCTCTCCCAGTCTGAATTAACAGCCTGCCAGGGCTGGAGCCAGGAGCGTTCCTCTAACAACAGTACAATGATATTACTTCTTATTTCACTTACGCCACAAATCACACAGCTTGATAGCTTGGAAGAGAAAAGTTGCTGGTACCCATATTTAATTTTAGTGTGTATGAAGACACCCACTTCATCTGATTTGTAAGTACAATAGTAAGTGTGAATGCTCTGACAAAAGTCATGTTGGTCACACAATATGTAACAGCCAGCCCTAGGCCTTAAGCCTGAAGGTGAAAACATACATGAGGTACATTTCTTTCATGATATCAGGAAGCCTCAATTGCTGGTTAACAACTTGTATTGGATTTTGTCATACCTGTTGAATAACCTCACTGATTACTTAATAAAACACTTCAGAGTAAGTAAAATAATAATAAAAAGTGCTCTCTGCTGTGCCTTGTTAGAGTGAGTATTACTTCCTTCATGAGTTTAATGTATTCACTGATGTGTTTTGGCACTGATTCTGGTATGTAACATAATAGCATTTTTCAAAATAGCACATTCAAACACCTTCTCCGCTGCTTTCTTGTATAAAACCTACCCTTCTTGCCCATACTGGCACTCTATTCTGGTCACATTTGGCACAGAGGGCAGGTGGTATTTTATTCCAGCTATCTAACACACCATGCTTGTTTTGTCTTGACATAAAAATATGGGTTTTTTTACCAAGTTCATGACAAAAAGCTGCTCCTCTGACTTATACAATTTTTGGCATGATCAGTTTATTGAGCTGAGGATAAATCACATGGTCACTATCATTCTTAGGCAAGAAATGCTCCAAGAAGAGGGTACTTTTGGGGTCTTTTCTAAAAACAGCCAGTCTCTGCTTCCACCCCATGGCTGGATCCTTTTATATGGGAATGTTTCACTTTTAGCAGTCAAGGGCTTCATGAGCTGCACTGTCCCACAAGGATGTGAACACTGGAGTGCTTCATGGATTTAAGCTCTGAGTGGGAGTCAATGAATAGTCTTGTGCCAAAGATGGACAAGGACACAACCCCCTCACCCCCCAACAGAACAAACTGAAAAGAGCTACTTGGTTTCTTAGTCAAGTTCAGCTGGAGGTCCTTCCACTAACTAGACAAGTTTTAGGTAGAAGGGAAACAAAATTTTCAAAGAATTAATTTTCCTGATCAACGTCACTCTGGCTTTACTTCCACTGAGATTTCAAGATGCTACCTGAACGACAGAAATGAGGAGGCATTTTTGCTACTGCTAGGCTGAAAAAAAAATCACCATATTTGACCTTACACTACAGTAGCAACTTCTGATTTTACTCTGGAGGCTTTTGGATCATGTGATCTGATGACACACTACAGTTTTGATGCCTATGGCTCTCCAGCTGGATTTTATTTCTCTCATGGTATGGGTGCATGTGCGTGTATTCATTCACATACATACATGTGTGTGTGTGTGCGCACGCACGCGTGTGTGTGAGCATGCATGCATATGCACATATGTGTGTTACATCCACTTCATGTTGCAGGTTTTGGTTTACAGGACAGCTGGTGGACGATCAGTCTGTCTGGAAGAAAAGCACGCCCACAAATATCACATGGAACTAGCTGGTTCTGGGCACTGATCCAGGCAGCCTCATTTAAGGAATCAAGATCATAGAAACCTTTGGCTGGAAAAATAAAAAAAGAAAGTATCAGCTTTCATTCTGGAGACCCACATTCAACTCTTTATGGAAAATATTTTCAGGAAATACCTGTTGACTGAGCCTTTCAGTTTAACCAAACCATATTGCTTTTGCAAATGAAAAAGGAAGAAAAGAAAGCAAAAGAGTAAAAAATATATAAAAAAGACTCTGCTTTTTGTCCCAGGGGTTGAATTAAATTAACTTCAAACTGAATCATTTTGTATTGTATGAGAGTACAGAGAAAACATCATGCTCTGTGTTATGATATGCATTCTCAGCTAATTATTAACATCTTTACATACATACTATTATCAGCAAATTTTACTTTTTGGCTTTACTTCAAGCTCTGTTTAATGAGCATGTGTTATCTGACCATGGCAATGGGCGGGAGGCGTATAGTACTTGAGAATATGCTCTTTGTACTGCTCTGGATGAGGGGCCCAATTTTATTTCTGTTGAAGTCTTTGCAAGTTTTGCCAATAAGTGGAGTAAAGCTTAGGTAAGTCTAAAACCTTACAGACAAAACCTACAGTTCTTTTAAGCCACAACTTCCAGTGAGGTCATTGCACTGATGCATCCATTGTCATCTAAATGCTAATCCAGTCTTACTCTCAGTTATTTTCCACTGTGGGAAGAGTGACTGTTCTGAAAGCTCAGGAGCATTCTTCCAACACTCACATCAGATGTATTTTCAAGATTTTATTTGAGTACGAAAAAAATTTTGTTTACTATCATCTTTAAATGGACTCTCACATAGTGTTGTTTCAAACTGATTTCCAAAAATGCCAGGTAGTTGCTTAATACCTGGATTTAGATCTTAAGAGTTTTCATTTGAAGCGCACACAGAAAAAAATCTACATGGCTCAATTTGAAGATGTATTTGCTTCACCCTTCTCAAAAGGTATGACAATACAGAAAAAGACTTTAAAACTGGTTTTGTCTTTGAACTGTTAGCAGCAGACAATTTTTAAAAGAAAAGGATTTTTGCATTTAAAAATATTCCATGGTTTCTGTCATTGGCACATGATAGAGCTCTTCATTAAAGGCCCATACAGTTTTAATATGATTCATGTCCAATGGTTCACATAACCACAATAAGCCTTAGATCTCTTAATATGCCTGTTCCTAATGTTCTTTTTGTTAGAAGAGGAACCAAGTAGTGTTTCTTTTCTTGGCTGAGACAAATATCCCCTTTGCTTGCAGGAAATGAATGTGTATTTTCTGTACTTTGGAAAGTTTATGGAATATAAAAAAAAAGAGAAAGAGAGATGACTTTCTCCTTGCAGGCATGTGTTAGGCATTCCACAAACAAAACACTGTGTAATCAGGGCAGTGGTTGTCTTCCTGTGACACTTGAGTTTTCAGAAAAAGATTTATGTAAGTTATAAAAAGTTTTATGTAAGCAGTTAATATTTCTGAGCTTTTTTTGAACATTGCCTGTTCCATTCAACAACAGGGGTAATCCCTCCTCCCTAAGTTGAGAAACTGTGAGACATGCAGTACGTGTATGTGGTCTCAAGGTCAGTTATAGCATTTACCAGATGATCAAGAGTAAGTCTTATGGAAAAAGAACAACACTGAGATTATTTTCTTGAGGCCAGGAGCATGAGGCAACTGCAGGGGGAACAACAATTTAGCTCAAGCTACAGAACTGATCAGACTTGCATCAGCAGGCATTTAGGGACAGATGCTGGAAGCAGGTCAGTGTCCCCCGGGGAACTGTGGGCACACAACACCTCATAGGAGATGTGCGGCGCCTGATATGACTCATTGCATAAATGAGACAATTTTCTGATTCATATCTGGGAGCCTTCTGCTGGATTGTTCTCTCAAAGAGTGGTTGTCTTTCTGCTTCCACTCCTTCAAAATAAGAATAGTGTATTTCAAAATAACCTGATTTGTCCTTTTGCATCCTCCTCTTTCAGATGGAATTCTCATCTTCTCCATCTTTTTTACCACACAACATGTAATAATTAAAAAGAGCTTAGCAACAAAAAGAGCAAATACAATGAAAATGTCTTTTGAACCTATCTTTTACTGCAGATTCAACTCTGCTGCTTGGCATCTGTTAACCAAGTCCTGATTTGATATTATTTGAGCTGTGATTATTATTATTTTGAACAGCTGGTTAGTGTTCTCAGTGATCCTGCTCTCTTCTGTGTGTGTCTTCTGGGGACATAGTTCTTTGTACTGCTGTAATCTGATCTAGTGTATGACTCTTTCACAGTGAGTTGTAGGAGAATTTGTCTACTTTTCCAGACATTAGAGGAAGCTGCAGGAAATTATGGGGAATAAAAAAAAAAAAAAGTGGGTGAATTAACTGCCTGTGAGCAAGTGGTCCAAACTTGGCCCAAAGTAGCTCAGACCAGCTGGCAGGGCCAGGGTAAGCATTCAGCAGAAATGGTGAAATAACTTTATGTGGGAATGGGGAAGTCCTGGGAACAGCTTCCAGGCAAAGTACAGATAAGATTTCCTTTTGGTCTTAACAGTGAGCACACATCCCTGGGATACATATGGGAACCTAGCTCTGTCGGGTGCTGGGGATTGTCATGTTTCATTGATTTGAAGAAGTGGGATCTAGGCATCTTACCGAACAGAACCCACAGCAGAAACACACATAGTTGGCAGAAATAAAATGTTTATTTTATACTACATATATTATTTTCCCACTGTGTTTATATTTTAATGTCTTACAAAGAAAGCTTCTAAGGCTTGTAAATAAAAAGGGACCAATAACATCCCCTGGATGTTCATTGTAGAAGATACTGCATTTTTATCTATAAATATATTTTAATAAAAACCTGAAACTACAGTATATGTTATAGGTAGGTTTTAAAAATAACTTATTTTGTACCAGTTCTCATGCATCTAGTATTGTATTTCTTATTTTACCACAGAACTCCTATTTTTGAGGCCACTTGCTGCTTACTACTGCTAAGTGCTAGTGTCAGGCTTTTTTTATAACTGATGCTATAGGTGTAAAACCTGGCTGAAGTATCTATCCCTATGTTGCCTGAAGAGTATTTTATTTTAATGACTGTGTGTGTCAAGTCTGCACATATCCTTGGATGCTTTTGCCTATTTTAAAATATGCCTTTCTACAGCATTGAATGTTGTCAAAAGGTAGTGATGTAGCTGTGAAGCAGGTTGCCAATCTTTTTTTGTTTTGATTCAGAACACACTGACATATAAAGAGGACTGTCCTAGGACACATGTCCCAGAAGGCAACGACTAGTCTTAGTTCATGGATGCAGCTCTAAAGGAGAACTGGATACTTAACAGAAAGCTTAAAACAAGCCATGATGGCTACCTTCGCTTCAGAGTAAAATGGAGAAAGAAGTACTTGCAAACCATTAAGCTACTGCTTAAAATCCTTTTTTTCTTCCTCCCATTTTCTTCCTCCCATTTCCTCATTTGGTCTGTAGCTTACCTTGTATGGGACTGACGTCAGGCTTTTGGGGCTCTGGCCTTTTCAAGTGCTTGGGTAGCATGTCATTCTCCTGGTGCCATTTTTTCAGGCATTGTGGCTCATGGATACTAATAGATTTTGTTCCGTACTCACGGCCACATATGTAACAAATCACTGCTCGTGGCCGTCTTATCACTTGTGCCTGCAAATAACAATTGTAAAGAAGAATAAATATTGGTTTTTTACATTAATTTTGAATCAAAACAAATTTGGATGAAAACAATCATGTAGATTAAGACACTGATTCATATCTGTGAAATCAGTGTAACTGTTTCCATCAGTTTGTTTTGTCTGGATTCAGTGTTGAAGCTTGTAAGAAATATTGCTTCATTAACTGGCCACCTGGAACAGATAGGTTCCTTCTGCAGATACTGGCCTGCAAATCCATGTATGTCACCTAATTAATAATTAGCAATGTAGGTTTTAACTCTTTTATTTTCACACCATCAAGTTCACAGAAATGCCGAGTCTTCACGTGCAGAAGCAACTACCCTGCTTGACCAGGTTGCTGCAGATGGTGTCCATCTTAAATGTTGAAGACCTTTTTTTGTTTACCAAATGGAAGTAACATGGAAAACAGCAACAAAAGCTTCCTCAGCTGAACTGCTGGTGTCTAGTGCAGTAGCAGAAAGACCCCACCTCTGGGCAAAACACAGCTAAAGTGCTGTGTCCAGCCTTATCATCTCTCATAAGTTGGACAGTGAGGGCAGTTGTCACAAGCTTGCCATTGTGGTCCCTAACCCCATGTTACTTCTGCCACAGATCAGTCAGCTGGTGGAATTCTTGGCCCTGAAGGATTAAAAATTAAAATCAATTCAGGATATTTCAGGATAGGAGGGCAAAATAGGAAGTGTTGCTTGTTTATCCTGAAGGCCTCAGTGTAAACTCTGCCAGTGACTGCAACGAGGGCAGAACTAGACTCTAAGCAAGTAATTGTTTCTGCACTGCAGATTTGCTTTTGTTTGCAGAGAAAAACAGCTCAACAGAAGGGAAAAACCCTCAACGCCAAGCCCCACAAATATGTATTCTAAGCTTGAAAAATATATAATTACTGTGGTATTGCAGATTATGGACTCAACTGTGTCCTTGGGCACGTCCTGGGCTAGGCGTGGTGTCAGCACCAGCCCTGCTCCAGGAGTAGCGTAAAAACGTACTGCAGAGACAGCACTTTGAGGCACACTGATGGGTCTCACAACTGCCAGCACTTCGTGCACTCCTGACTGCAGAATACCAGTAAGAGACAGCTATTCCCTGCCCTCCTAAAGGTAGAGAAACAGCCATGCCAGACCAAGCACAGGAAGCCTTTCTCACTCATACAAGGGAGGTGGGGATTTAATTTTTTCCTCTACTGCTGTGTAAGACAAAGCATAACCTGTTCCAGTATTTATGACTCTCTCTGTCAGCCCATCAGTGTATTCAAGAAATTCTGGGCAGCTCTTCTTGCATTTATGCTACAGTCTGAAAATGTCATTAGTGAACAATCTGCATAAGCTTTCTTTCCTGTATCACACATGTAAACTCAATTACATGAAGAAATACTACTCTACAAAGTGTATTTTTGCTGGGAAAAGTTGGACTTCAACCGGAAAGCTCTAACAGTGAATTGAAATATCACTTTTCCAAAGACAGTCTTTCCAAGGACATTTTCATCCTCTTAACTTTCAAATGGAATTTCCGTAGCCATCTTTGATAACAAGTTATTTTATATATATATTTTTATATATGTATATATATATAAACTTCTCTTCCTATTCATAGCTGAATATAGCAACAGCTGTTTTAAGAATGCCCTCTAATTTTTCATTATCAATTTTCACCTAGTTCTTTACTTCAGCTCTTGAGCTAGACCTTGTGTGATTTGGAGGTAAGACTCTGACTCCAGATACAGTCTTTTGAAGGCAGTGTATGTTTCTTGGTAGGCTCTGTAGAGCTTTAGATAAGGATACTATAGTCTAAACCCTTCAGGCCAGGGGACTCATTTGAGTGTGCATGCTTGTTACGGGTATGTTATGGGTATGCTTATAGCATTTTTAGAAATGGTTTTCTAAAAAAATGCTAAGTGTAAAAACACTGGGAACACATATTCCTCTCTAGTTTTCATTAGATAGGTTCTTGCCATTCATACAAATGAAAATCATGCTTACTTAGCCTTCACTGTCACAATCTTTTCCACTGTATGGGGCAGTATAATAAAAACAAATGTATAGCTTCAAGAAGACTTAAAGTCCTGATATAAGACAGATGAAAAATCACTTAAAAAAATTAAATACTCCCAATAAATTTAACAGACACACAGAAATATCATTGTTAAAATCAAATAAGTTTTTTATCTTAGAAATATTTCCCTAGTGAACGGAAGTAATCTTTTATCTCTGACTGCTTCATTCAAATCCATTACACTTGTTCTAAAGTCATTGTGATGTCCTTCTGTTGAACAGCTGCCAGAGACCTGCAAGACAGAAATTAGTGATCTCCATCCGGTGCAATCTGCATTTCCACAGTTCTGAGATGGTCTTTTTGGTAGTCTCACTTGAAAACCTAAAGACTGAATGAGCAGCACTGTGATTGCTCCAGATCCTGACAGAGCATTTATAGGTGGGTTTTGTATTGCAACTGAGAAAACCAGGCCTGCAGCTAAATAGAGGATTCTGTTTTCTGAAGTTATCAACTGGGATTGATTCATAACTAAATCCTATTTGGTGAAAAAAATGTTTAAGAAATCTGTTCAAGTAGAAATGTCTCTTTTTTTGTAATTTCCACAATTAAAAATGGTACAGAAACAATAGCAGAGACCAGAATTAATTAAAAGGAATCAGATCACTCTAAGGATGGAATTTTTTTTTCCAGAAATGTAGTGAGTTTGAACCATCACCACACATCAGATTATATAGACAAATCCTTCTCTGCAAATACACACATGTTAAAAAGCTGAAAAATAAAGCGTGAAGGAGAATATCCTTACAATTGGTAGCAACAGCTCTTTTATTGCTTAACTGTGGAATCTGAGGTATGATAAGCTTTATTTGGAATTTCTACTGCTGATGATATTTATTCCTCATTTCTTTTTCTCTTCAGAGTGTGCCTATCCCAAATGTCACATCTGGAGGCCTGCAGTTTGAAACGAAACTATTTTTGGAATCACCACAATTTTCCAACCCAAACTACTCACAGGCCAGTGGCTAGGCTGTCTGCTCACTGCTTTGTTTTTCACTTTTAAAAAGGGTTGTAGGGAAGGTCTGTTCCTGAGGATATGTGTTGTTATAAAAATACCTACAAATACCTAACAGTGCAGTTAGGCTTTCCTCTGGTGTCTCAGTATTTTCTTTTTTCTCCAAGACTGCTAAGTATGTCTGTGTGACCATGAATGAAGTTATTTAGCTTAGAGGGCTATGCAACTGTATTTTCAATAGACCTGACATTACTTGAGGTTAGCCCCAGGCTGCTGTTCTGGTGTTAAGTGAGGTCAAATCCTCCCATACTGCACAAAGCTTTTAATTTCTTCTTAAGTACACCCAGTAATACTGACTCCCATACTCCTCTCCATAAATATTTATCATCCAGGACTGCACAACCCCCCGCCTTTCTTATTTGTTTAATTATCTATGTATTTTAATGGGAGAAGAAGAGGACTCCTGCTCCAGGCCAGAGCTTTCATCACAGGCTTGAATCGTCCAAGGAATGGAAGTTCAGGAAGAGATTGGTACAAACACTTTGCAACAACATCATGTTGTATGAAAGCAGCCTTTTCCACACATTCCTCTCTGGAAAGTAAGAGGCATTTTGCATAAGGGACAGGGACAAGCTGTGGTGTGGCTTTCATGACCATCCAAAGGTGCATTTCACAGCCTTCTGGAGTGCTTTCAGCCACTGCCCCGACCCAACAGCAGACTCACATTCGGACTGGTCATATGCCTGTGTATGAAATTTCCTTGAATAGCAAGATAATTCTGCCAGATAATGCAGGTAGTTAAAGATTTTACTCCACTGGAAGCACTAGAACATCCCATTTTACTCCTGATGTGCTATCTTTTAAAAGAAATATATCAGTATAATGAACATGTCTTTTGTGTAAAAGCAGAAAAGCAAGAAGCTCAATCATTCCCAATGATAATACTCAGTAAGTTTCATTCAAACCATCCATTCATTGTCCAGTCACATCTAACTTTGTAAATATATTTGTATACATATATACAAATTTGTATATATATATATCTCCTTAGATGCTTAAAACTGCTGCAACTGAGGCAAAGATTATCATTGACTTCCCACCTTCATTAGAATTACCCAACATCTGAAGTTTTCATTTTACCAATTGGCTAGATGACTTTATGCTAAAGCAAGATACAACATCAACATTTTGTTGTTCCACAAGTGTTCCAAGACTTATGCTGTGTTAAAATGCATTACAATACAGTAAAGGAAGATCACTGAAATCTTATTTTTAGGTAGTTAACTTGATAAGAATAAAACAGCAGATGGCAGCACCAGATGCTAGTGACAAGTCTGATAGGATTTTAGTATCAGTGTTATCTGCTGTCAAAAAAACTGTAACACATATACCCACAGCAAGTCATTAATACTCACTTACATGTAGCAGATATTTTGGTCTATGAAAGAATAAAAACCACACTCTGCTCTAGTGCAAGTCTGAGTTTCAGTTGTTCCAGACATCACTTCCATCGTCTGGGCTATCACAGCAGAATCCAGAACAGAATTTCTGAGCTGATGTGAGCCTTGAGAGTCTCTCAAGCACGGGCTGTTGTTTGTTTTACACAGCCAGACATGATTAACTCAAAAGTGTTCACGCATTCTGAGAGCGAGGACAGTTAGTGGAAGAGATGGCTTACGGAGGCTGTTGAGTCTCCAGCTCTAAAGGCGTTTAACACCAAACTGAGTGTTTGTCAGTGATGATACTGGTCTAACTGATCCTGCACTTGCTAGGGGACAGAGAGCTCCAGGACAGAGGCACACAGGCAAAAGTGCTTGCAGTTTTAAAGTTACAATGCCCTTCACATGGTGTACCACTAAATCAGTCAGATCTTTATTTTTAAAATGAGGAAAACCCAGCTTTTTAATTTAGGACATCTTTCATTGCATAAGTTAATTTGACAGTAGCATTACAGTTCTTAAATACATTTATATAAGGGTTGGGTTTTTTTCAGTTATTCCTTCCCTCTGATGTTTTGCTGAATTAGGACTTTAAACAGGTACTTAAATAATACACTATCACAGTGAGTATGTCTGTTAAGTGAGACATGGACTGCCCCAAAAGCTTTCCTGCCAGTAGAAAAACAGATTGCCATTTCACTCCACTGATGGTATTTTTTAACAGAGTTAATAAGCAGCTGAGTAACTGGTGAGGTGAGCAAAATTAAAACCGCATGTTGGAAGAAGAGGAATACTGTAGAGGAGACCCAGACCTTGCCCTTGTTCATATCAAATCTGCAGTCATTCTGTGAGTGTAGTGCTTTTCAACATCCTCCAATGTGTGGACCTTTCAAAACTTTCCACTGGAGGTGGAGACCCTCACGGAGAAAATTTAAACCTATGGAAAAGAGGTTGTCTTTGACCACTTCTTAGATGCAGTCTGCCAGTCCTGAACAGCCCCTGGGATCACAGGATATTTCTTTCACTCTTTCCATTCCTATCTCTGCCTTTAATGCATACCTGTGTACAAAAGGACAGCTCTAAAAATAATAAGATATAGGACCTCAGAGAGGTAAAATACATCTTCCCTTCCTGAATGTCATCATTAATAATAGAGTCCTTCAGAGTCAATTACAAACTGCAAGCTGTACAGCCTCATTAGTTCTGCTGCAGCTGATGAACTGTAATCGCTTGGAAGTAAATGAGGAATCCTGTTTTTCACACAGAAGGAAGAACAGATTTGAACACATTGCATTCTGGCTCTGCAGAGCTCACAGAACTAAAAAGTGGTAATAACATTGTTGTTCAACAAGTCAGCAGATGTGACTGAATCCACATGGGGAGCAGATATGTTGTGCAAGAGGGCAACATTTTTAGAGTCACTCTCAATGCCAAAACACACTCTAAACTTGTTTTTTTATGACATTGTAACTATGGACATTCCCTGTCCCCCTTTTTTTGCTAAACATACAGAATTCTGTGTAATGGACAAAACTCTTTGCTTCACACCCATGCCTTTCATTGAATAATCACCTTTACAGCAATGCCAGTTCTTTGGAAAATGGTACAACGTAGCGTAACACAAGAACATCTCCTTTGCTATAGCTATAGATGCACCTGTGCAGCACTTTGAACTGATTGTAGGTTATTTGAAATTCACTGATAAAGGATCCGAGGTGTGAACCTAATTTGCCAATATCTATCAATTCATGGTCTCAAATAGCATAACATAAAAATGTCTCACATTGTCTTTATTCTCATGTTTGTTAGGGTAATGCTATTATCTCCATTTTATTAAACAGCTGGAAAACTGAAATACAGTATGCTTTGACTTTTAAAATGGTTTTAGAAATGCTCTGCATAGCATTGCATTCCTTTAGTGATTGAGAAATCTAAATCCCATTTTCAAAAGTAACGTAGGCAATCAGGAGTCCATCCCCCATTGAAAAAAAAAAAAAAGCCTTTTATTTTAGACACTGGGCCTAAATTTAGGCATCTATCTTTTTAGAAAAGTCCTGGCCAAAAGACAGTTTTGCAGAAACAAATGCAGAAAAAATATGGCATTTTCCAAAACTTTGTGTAGCTTTTGGGTAATGTGAATCAGCTTCTTTATTCTTGGATCTTGAATCAAATTCAGTGGAAAGAAATGTGCAGTCTTATTTATTTTGTTGTTGTTATACTCTGAGTTGCTGCCTTTGAACATGCAGTCCTCAGTAAACTCATGTCCCATGCCAAGGTTATGAATAATGGTAAAAAATTAAAATCACTGGAGTACTTACAGGATAACGAATGCTGTATTTCATGTTACCTAAATAAAAATACCTAATACCTGCTAACACATGTAACATTCAAAGCTTGCCTAAGGTGCTCAACAGAATTTCCTATGGACCTATAGCATGCAGTGGTCCCTTTTGTGGACATAATTCTCACAGGACCAGAGAGTATAAGAACCCAACTACTCCCTTTCAACGGGAAAATCAAGAGATAGGAATAAGTAGTTTCCCTTATGCACACTGTATTCCCCTTTCCTTTGCATACTATTCAGCAGAGAAACATTTGCATGGAGCCAAAAGATCCTTCTGAAGGAAAGTGGTTTTAAATTTGATGGGAACCCAGTCTGCCCTGGAGTGCCTAGCATCAAAATGCATCCACACCCTTTCACACAGCACATGTTTAGCAGTTTACCTTGTCTAATACAGCTGGTGCAGCCCTGCTCTTTCCTTGGTTGGTCCTAGATGGATCATCATTTGCTGAGCCAGACCCAGAGCTTGGGCCTTTACCAGAATTACGGGGGATAGAGCTCGACAGCCCCACACTGCTGCTATGTCCTCTGCAACACTTTTGGTGCACAATAAGACGGTCAGGAAGGAAGGTTCGGCCACAGTTTCCACAGGGCAGGAGCTGGGCTTGAGCACTCTGATAAGCTGCCTCATTTTCAGTAAGCATACAGGAACCACCAGTAAGGACCTCAGGTTTCCTGGGCTCAACTCTTCTGAGATGCCTTGGTAGCTGATCATTTTCAGTACGCCACTTCTCTAGGCACTGGGGTTCATGTATAGAAATAGACTGTGACCCAAATTCTCTGCCACAGATATAGCACACCCTGAAGCAAGGTCTTCTTGGTGGGATGACAGGCAGATTCAGTGGCATCCGAGACATGTTTGAAGAGTCTGACCGTTTTGACATTATTGCAATGCCTGGTCACCTTTTCTGGGGTCCAACTTCTCGAGGTACTACTTCAGGCAAAATTCTGTGAAGATCTGACAGGTTAGATGGTGAAACCTGCTCTGAAGGCAAGATGCTAGAGAGACCAGCGGGGGCCTCTCCAGCACTTGGCAGAGCGTTACAGGCTTTGTTCACATCCTTTTTCTTGACATTTGTTTCCATGAAGGGTACAACATTTCAAGATACTTCTCTCTCTCCTACACATAAAGGGCTTGGGAAAGTCTGTTATTCAGCATGATGCTCCATCTTCTTAATTCAGTTTCATGGGCTGGAATATACCAGGGACTTCAAAGCTGGAAAACTGCACCTAATGGCCATTTCAGGAGAGAAAGAGGGTTTCTGTGTGTCTTTGTTTTGCCCTTCGGCCTTACATGATCCTGAAATAAATTAAATCAGTACATATTCATAAGCACCATCTCTCTTGTTAAGGTTACCAACCGGTGGTTTATCACAAGGATCAGTTTACCTTACTACTTTGTTATATTTTTAAATAACAGATAAATAACATAAAATATATCCTACCCCTAATGATCAGCTGAACAATGTAAATCTGAAATTCTAGTCTCAGAGAGTGTAAAGCCATGAAGGACATGAAAAAAGATGGGTTTGCACAAACTGAAGCTGCTGAAATACATGGTTTTTTTTAAGTATAATCAGTATGCTCTATTTTCAGTTATTGACAGAACTGGTGTTTCTGATACAGTCTTTAATTTCTAAGCCATTTATGTTGACAGTTAAACAAAATTTCCCTGTCTGAAGAGAAACGAAACTAAGTCCCTTAGTAGAGGGATGTTAATGTCCAATCTCCAAAGGGACACTCAGCAAGGAAAACATTCCCAGTCTGTAGGTTGAAGGAAATTATTAGGCCTCTTCACTCAGCACTTGTGAGGTGGTATCTCAAATTCTCTGAGCATTCTTTATTCTCCCAGTACGGGAGAGATATTAATAAAATGGAGCAAGTTTATCAATAAGGTCTACAGAGATGCTTTGGGGGCTGAAGCACATGCCATATGAGGAGAAGCTAAGGTCACTGTGTTTGTTTAGTCTCAAGGAGACAGTGCTAAACATATTTCAGTTTTTCAGCTAGCATTCTATCACTATATACACACACCACATTGCATCACTTAAATGTTCATTTCTCACACAATCTTTTGTGTTAGTCCTCCAAGGATCAGAAAATAAAATTCAGACTGTAAGCATGTTACGGGAGATGCCATGATTTAGTGCAAGAATACAAAATAACCAGCAGGCTAGCTTTAGTCACAAGCAAGCAAGAGGTTGCACAGACAGGTGACTCTCAAGGACAACAAGGTCACCATTGTCTACTTTATCTATAATAGAAGAAACAGTTGATTTTTGCTTATTTTGCCTCCAAGGATAGGGTCAAGGCATTGTGGCCACTCCTCTGGGGTTGGCAGGTCTTCCTTTGACTTAGGAGTCACCTTGCCCTTACCGAATATTCCAAACTTTATCTCAACTGTGCCAAACTTTTAGGGGGTTCCTGACTCCCAAACTTATCTACCCAGAGATACCACTGATCCATCTCAGGTCACTTTGTCTGGTGCTGTCAACCAACCTGGATTTGCTCTGAACTGCTCTTTTGTCATGTCACCTTGGGAGACTTTGCTCCTACTCAACAGCCTTTTCACACTTTTCACACTCCCACCTCTGAACCCAGGGGCTGAGTTCTACTACACCCAAGGGCGAGGACACAGTTTTGTCATTACCCTTGAGACAACAAACTTAAACTTTGCCTCTGCCACTGAGAAGCACTGAGCTGATTCTAGTCTGTCATAAACATTCTAGGGGATACCTTAAGAACATGGGTAACAGTGAAAAAACAAGTTGTCACCAGGTTCACATGATTAGTCATCCTCTTGCCAGGCACACAAAGATGTTTAGATTACTGTGTTCACCCTGCTTGCTTAAATATTCACAAAGTTGCATATTCCAGGGACACATGTGACATTTTCTCATTTTACAAAATCTCCTGTGAAGCTTAGATTTGTTTGTACACAAATTGGAAGACATGAAGACCATCAGTGCCAATCTGTGATTTGTACTGAAACAAATCTCTGCAAACAAGTATGTTGCAGTTAGCTGTTAAAAATAAAATTCTTGAGGGACATTATACTTAGCACTCAAAGTTAACACCTCCTCTAAAACTGTATTCGATAACTGCAGTCTTTGGAAAAGTATAGTAAAGTACAAGCCTGTAGCATCCTCTC
>VYZV01021989.1:62539-80251 GCA_013401275.1 Pandion haliaetus | reverse complement strand
ACCTTCTCCCCCATACTATCTGCAGCCCAGAGGCTGGTGGTTAAACATGGATGCAGCCGGCTAAAAGGACAAGGCAAGAATACTAAAACCCAAATATACCAGGTTAAAAAGCCACTGTTTTCTGATGTATACAAATGGGCTAGAAATGTCTGGGAATTTTCTAACAAACATTTTTCCTACTGTTTAAAGCATCTGTTAGACAAAACTAAAACTTTCTTCAAAGGTGTACCGCTATCAATTACACAAGAATAAGAGTGAAATCACTAGTCTGTGTGTGTGTGTGTGTGTGTGTGTGTGTGTGTGTGTGTGCACGCGTGCGCAAAGGTTCATTAGGATGCAAGAAAAGGAAAATATATGACCCTGAGGTTTCTATATGACTCTGATAAAGAACTTTTTAAGATGTTTGCTGTGATGAGTCAATCAACCTGGTCAAAAGTTTTTTGTAATTTTCCTCTGACGTATTAAAATGCCCACCTATTTCTTTGGATCTGATTCTCTTCTTACCTAGAACTTTATAGGTCAAACCAAAATTCACTGATATCAATAGCAGTCATTGTATACTTGGCATTTTAGGAGACCCTATATATAATTATGCAGTAATTATTTTATTTAATTAACTTTATTTGATTTAAGTTTTTGTCAGTGTTGCCAGAGAAAGCTAGAGACTGGTTCTAGTCACCAAGCAGTTCTTTTGCGTTAATATGTCCTCCTCTGCCCAAACACAGGAAATAATTCCTTTGATTTGATTGAAAACATAACCTTATATGAAGGAATTATGACTGCTACTTGTTAAAATATATGGAAAAAGTGAAACATTTTTAGTTGAAAAAATGTAATTTGCCAGAATTTCAAAATTCAAATTTCTGGACCTGCTCCCATAATGCCATTCTCTCTTAGATGTCCTTTATGCTCTATAAACAATGTTCTTGCTTTTCATATTGTACTTAGTGATGCATTACAACTTATTGAGGTAAAGATTACCTTAGTTTTATTCACATACAATCATTTAACACACTCATCTCCTATTTTAAATGAACAATGTTACGCTGGCTCCACACTTACTCTTGTGCAAAAATCAGCATAGACTTATTCCCAGTTTGGGTGACACTGGGGATACTGTGCGTCACATTCTTAAAGAAATCATCATCAGTAACTGCAGTAGATCTGTGATATTTAACACTATGCAAATCATAGAGGGCATATCAGATATGCATCATATAATAAATAGACTGGGTGTGTTCACCCTGCCCACAGCACAGGAGGATGAGAACAAGCAGACATTGAAGCAAGTAAGTTTACACAGCTCAAAGTGAGCTACATGTACTTCCTAGCTCAGGTGTCTTTGTTCAGCATTTCCATTTCTGGGACTGATGTGTGCAGAATCTGGCTAATTCCCAGGGATTTTGAGGGTGTGCAATTTGTGCAATAATTTCAAGAAAGTAGAGAAACTCTGGACATCCCATTTCTTGTGTGAATTGTTGGTAAACCTAACAAGAAGTTACTAAATACTCATCGTTGTATCTTGCATGAACAATACAGCACATTCTAATACTTCGCAGAACATTCATGATGTAGTGACACAAAAAGAAAATGGCCACCTACTAAATGTCTGTTACAGAAAACAGCATGCTAGGAGGACTATCAAAACACTCATCATATCCAGCATAAGGCTTAAGGGCATTTATAGCACAAGGCTGATAATGGCTACTGGTAGGAGAACACTAATTTTTAAGGGTCTTGTTGGTAATAAATCTTAAAAACATCATTCTTTTACATTATTGTTTTTCCCCTCCAGATTAGATAAACAGTAATTTATAATTGGTGTGAGAGGACATGGCTGATAAACTTCATCAAGTTTTACCTGGTACCACTGGGCCCTGATGATTCTGTAATTTGTTATGTTCAGTGGTGGTCTTTTTCTCACTTTATATTTGAAGCTGTTATCTATGTATCTGTCTATACTGTCCTGTTTCCTGTTTTATAATTCTTTAGTTAACAGAATATTATTAAATTCCACGAGCCAATAGAAATATGGAAGAAAAGCCTGAAATATCCCCAGATAATGTGTGTTAAATGAAGAGACATATAAAAACCCATGTATGTCTGACCTCTTTACTGTGTAACCATAATTTCACCTGGTTAGAAGAAACCAGTGCGTCCTATTGTAGATCAATGTCCTAGGGAATTAAGTAAATAGAAAAGTTAATTTAATTTAAAAAAATACATTTGTAATGAAGTCAATGGTGTTAATTTATAACTTGAGCAATCAGTTCCCTGAGAGTATCTTAAGAAGAAATTTTGTAATCAGCTTTAAGATAAACCACTTGGAAATGACAGCAAAGTTCTCTGTTTCACTTGTGCTTTCCAAAAAAAAAAAATTTCTAGCTTTTATAGTAAACCTTCTCATTACTGTTGAGCACCACATATTTTCCAGGAATAGAACTGAAAGAGGTAATTTCCGTTATACAGGACAATCGGTAATTATGAGCCAGGTAGAGTTATCTTTCACACAGAGTAATATTTTTAGCTTTCAATATCCAAACGGTTGCCCATGATGATTCTAACTGTATTCTCTTGCCCCATAAAAACACACACATAAATGAACTCAGCCCACTTCCCAAAAGAAGTGAAGGGGGGTATTGGGAAATCAGAACATCTGACCGGGTAAATGCTAATTACTCACACACTGTTTTTGCCAGGTAAATCTCTGCAGAAATGCATTCCAGAGAATAAGTGTGTTATCCTTGCAGTAAGCACTATTACACACCCATGTATTACCAGCTAGCTGGTCTGAGGGGAGAAAGTCACTCAAATCTTTGCTCACTGACCTTTTTACTTATGTATAACCAGGCCCCTGAGCTCTTCAGGAATCCGTCCATCAGGTACTTTGGTGTCAAGCACTGATGCAATGGGACGAGGACAGGACACAGGACTGTGTTATTTAGTCCATGGCTTACTGAGGTTCTGGCCAGGTACGTTATCAGTACCATCAGCCGATTTTCACAAGGAAATGGGGTGAAAACCGGAGAAACTGGGATCTGAGCTCAAAGGATCCCAACTGCCCGTGCCGGCTGGTGAAGCAGGAGAGTTGGGTGGGCTTTGGGACTGAAGAAGACCACAGTGCCTCCTCTCCCGGCCGCTCTTCCCCCATCCTGCCCTCAAAAACTCCACAGCCTTGTTCGGACTCAATGCTCCAGCCATCGCGTCCTTAACATCTTCCCAAACGTTACCTTCGCTCCAGAGAGTGGCTCAAAAATTCCCAATTTTCACAAGATCTGGGCTTCTCTGGTGTTGCCTTTTGGTTCAGTTTTCCCTTTACGGAAGAGTTGAACAGCAAAGTTAGGTGAACACACCTGGAACACATTCCCCTCCCCGCCCCGTTAGGTGACCCCCCCGCTTTACTTTCCAGGCCGGGCTTCGCCCCGTCCTCCCGGCCGGAGCCCTGACGGGGTCTCGCTGGGGAGCGGCCCAGGGCGACGACACCCCTCGGCTCCCGCCCTCCACGGTTGCCACGGCAACGCGTCAACACATGCAAATTTCCCGCCGGCTTCCCGGGCGCCGATTGGCCGGCGCCATGGTTCGGTCACAGGGAGGAGGGAGGAGCCCGTGCTTGGCAGAGAGGAGGCAGGAGGGGTAGCCCCGCCCCCGCGGCCCTGCCGCTCGCGCCTTCGTCCCCGCTCGTCCCGGCTGGAGGGACGCGGGGCGTGGGGGGGGGCTCCTCGACTGACCAGCTTTTGGGGCAAAACGCGTGTTTTCCTGCCAGGCAAGCAGCAGAAGTATGCGTGGGGGCAAAGTCTGTTCGCTCAGCTTAACACCGGGAAGTTGTTCCATGGGAAGGGTCCCTGGTCAGGCTCTGCGTCCACGGGCAGGGTCTTGTCTCCCAAACCCTGTCCCCTCTTGACTCGGTGAGAAGGGCCAAATGTCGGGAAGCGCAGGCGACAGATAAGAGTAAGAGCATAAGGAACTCCGCTTCCTTCTCCTACACAGGCACTGTTCTCACTCAAAATTTCACATTTTTTTGGCCAAATTGTTCCAACATTTTTCCAAACTTAACTTTTGCAAGCTTCATATTTTCCACGGAAATTAATCTTACAGAAACAATGATAAATAACTGCTACAAGTAAACGCCACTGGTTCAAACATTCCCGTGGCAAGTGTTCTCTGCTGGCAGCGCCAAGTGAGAGCTCACAGTGGTGCTTCCATTTGACCCCTTTCTGCATTAACAAACTTCAGTTGTCAGTTACTGAAAACCTTAAAATGCACAGTGGGCATCATTTGCTTAAGAGTCTTGGCAAGAGCTATGTCTTGTATTCAGTTAAGCAACAGAGGTGTGCAAGCAAACTAGTGTCACCCTGAAATTTTTGGTGTGGCAGGTATGCTGCTAGGGCTGACATGAAGCAAAACTGTCAACAACCTGTTTTTACAACTTCACATTCTTTGTTCATCTCCCCCGGCACTTTTATCAAGTTCTCTAAATCACATTAATTCCCAAGCCTGAGACACAAAAAGGAAAATGACAAAAGGGTTTCAGAGAAATAAAATTGGATTGTCTGATCTGAACGAGTTGCATTGCAAAACACCAGAGTGTAATGGAGAAAAGTGATAGTAGGTTAGGCCTTCTGACACTGCAGTACCGGTATGCCAAACAATTAATTCAACTTTATGCTACATATGGCAAAAGGTGTTTATCAAATTAATAACACTTGGATTACAAGGAAATGGCATTTAACCTTCACCTAGCCTTAAGGGTTAAACACAATTTGTATTGCACAAAATTTATTGTCAGCGTGACACAGAGCACCCACCTTTTAACGCAATTTAGTCGCGGACTGGCTTTCTGCCAGTATTTGCAGGATGTTTTGATGCCAGGAAAAATACATGAAAAAAATATTTCACCTTCAGCACTGATTCTGTCACCCAGGACTGTTAGCTTCAAGTTGTTTGAGGTATATGAAACTGTGATGACTACATGTGACAGACAGGTAAATAAATACTAAGTACTGCAGTTACAGGGTCAAAACCCAGGAAGTACTAAGACTAAAGTTACCCTTTGCTTCATAGATCTAACAGAAAAGTTACAAGAAGAAATAAAGGTATGCTTGCATTTTGTAACCACTTACATCCACCTATGTGTCTTCAGAAAATGCAAAAATATTTTACGCCATTGTAAGATTTTAGGTGGAACCCATGTGAGTGGTAGACAGGTAAGACTGATTTTTCCACATGAGCTGTCCCAGATACCAGTGCAAATGTCTGGAAATGGCAAGTGAGGTATTCACAGTACAAGATTATTAGGAAAAAAGAGAAGCTTACCATTTTTTTCCCTTGAAAAAACAAAAGTACCTTCACATCATTAGAAATGAGGAACAAACTAAACAATACTTCAACTCCAATTTAAAAGCCCACCCCAATCCTTAAAAAAGTTATCATCAAGGTGATGGAATATATTTTATGTTACAAAAACAGTCAATAAAATAGACTAATCTTTGAATAAATTACTATGGAGATAAAACTTGGTAGATTTTTATATAGATCCATTCATACTAACAATATATTAAAAATTGGTGACAATGTTCCAGCTAAATTCCTGGTTGGCATTTTATGTATGTATGTATGTATGCTTGTACATGTGCAGATGTTTAGATACTTGAAAAATAAAAATGGACAACCCAGAAAAATGCTTGCTATATTACATATGCCATACATGTGGTTTACTGCAGCTGGCTGGTACAGATCTTTGTGCTACTTTAAATTGCACGGTAACAAATTGCCTTTAATCTCTTTTGGTTTGTATCTTTCCAGTACTCCATCATCAACCCTTGCTGACTAGATAAAATACAAACAAAACACACAGGAATTACTTTTACCAGATGTCATGGTTTAGGCCCAGCGAGCAACAAAGCACCACGAGGCCACTCGCTCCCTCCTCCCCTGTGGTGGGATGGGGAGGAGAATCAGAAGAAAAAGGTAAAACCTCTTGGGCTGAGATAAGGACAGTTTAACAGGATAACGCAAGGAGAGAGGAAGTAATAATAACAATAATACTCATAAAAGAATGTATAAAGCAAGTGATGCAAAATGCAATTGCTCACCACTCGGAACACGATGCTCAGCCTGTTCCTGAGCTGTGATCCTTCTTCCCCCCGGCCAGCTCCCCCAGTTATATACTGAGCATGACGTCATATGGTATATAATATCCCCTTGGTTAGTTCTGGTCAGCCATCCCAGCTGTGCCCCCTCCCAGCTTCTTGTGAAAATTATCCCAGCCGAACCCAGGACACCAGAGGAGGAAAAAACAGCAGAAGTGAATTTCTGTGCACTCTGTATCTTCTTTAAGCCAGACTAAATCACATAATGGACAAGAGACTCCCTAGAACAAGCTTTATTATATGAAGTCATTTACATTTCATGTATATATGCAATTAGGGAGAATTTATATGGAGACGAATATAGTCTACACATTTTTTTAACTTATTTTTCCTTATTACTTGATCAATAATAATGATGATGGCCTTAATGTTTTCCAAAGAGGGCATCCTGGAACAACAGGAAGGGTCATAGAGAAGCCATGAGAAAATATAAGAAATCATACAGAAATTTATCATAGGATATCAATGTCTCTGAAAATTTCCCAAAGGGTCTGAGACAAACATCAATAAAAATATTTGTATCTGGGCAAGACAGGAACAGCCCTGATATAATTACTTTGTACATATTTTTTGTAACCATCATTCCAGCTAATAACTCTTTTGCTTCTGTTGCCCTATTTTGCTTCCTGCAAAACTCTGAGTGGGATCCTATCTGAAGGTCAATTTGGAAGCAGCAGAGGAACAATAAACAAACCAAGAGTATGAAAAATGCTTCAAAAAGCAGCTTGGATGGGGTGAAGGTGAGAGGTCATCAATTGCTAGGACTTCTTTATTTTTACTGTTTATTACAGCTCATTTGCTCATGGAGAGAAAATAAATGAGGGAAGTCCATTATTTTTACATTCTAGCTTGCTTTTCTGAAAGTTCGGAAATGTTTGTTATATGGCTTTTCAATTACCGGTGTTTCTTTTCTCCTGTGTGTTAAGCAGCAATGTTAGGTTCACTGAAGACTTTCTTATGACAACATGTTTTGCTAACTGAAGATTCAAGACTTGACTATTCAGCCCATGAAATCTATCTATGTTTAATGTGATTCAGTTGTTGTGAAGGTATTAGTTAGGGGACCAAAGTAGTTATTTTTTGACATTGCTTTGGTGGGTGCCATCCTTTTGCTTTACTTTACAGATTAGCATGCAGGCCCTCCAACAAAGCATACCTTCAAAGCATCTGAAAGGATGTCAGTAACTGAATTACCTTCTGGGCTGACGGAACTTTTCTTTCCTGAGAAAGAGAAAGGTTACACAGAGGCTGAAAGGACCATGTGCCATGTTTTCATTACCATTTCTAATGGACAGCCAGAAGACAGAAAAGATTATGTTGCAGCTAAAAACACAGTTCAAACGTGTACAACCAGATTTCACTTTGAAGCTGGAAGTCTTCCCGGGGAGATGGATATGGCTGCAGCTGAAGCAACAATAATTTTTCACGCAGTGAAATACTGCCACACATTCCAAGGCTGGACTACTCCAAGCAAATTACACAGCATTAATGACATTTCACTGCGTGACCACCTGAAAATACCAAGTGCTTTTTTTCCCCAAAACTCTATTACCTCACAATTATGCTCCTACAACACCTCTGATAATAGTTCTCAGTAACAGAGATTTGTAGGAGAAATGTCAGATCCCCTGAATTAGTACCGTTAACAGGAGAAAGAGGAATTCTGAGACTGAATTTTGAAACTCCAAAATGCAATAAGGGGGTGGAAAGGATCCTCATGTTTGGACAGAAGAAGAACAAACCCAGTATTTAGAAGAAGCAACAGAAGAATAAATTGCAGCATGAAGACTGTGAGGTGATGAACTTCCCGGAAAAAATCTTGCATGAAGAAGAATTTAATTAATGCATTGAAAATCTCTCTTGGCAAAAAGGGGTAAAATCATTAGTTATGAGGGACATCTATACGTAATTTTTTCCTGTGAATTGTTGTGCAGTGCTTTAGCCTTTAGTCATACACTGCTCACTCCATCACAAAAGAGGCAATTTATATTGCCCTGGATACTACTATTAGTTTACGCTCCCTCTTCAGGACTGTTGTTGCAGTACGTGGTAACCACGTTTATTGGCCTGCCTTCCCAGAAGGCAGCCTGAGAGTCATCACTCCTCACACACCAGAGCTCTCTGCTGTGAGTTTCCTCTCCTGACTGCCAAGAACATCAGATGAATTGGATTTGCAGAAATCCAAACTCCTCGCCTCCAGCTCAGGGCAGCCCAATGCTCCTCTATACAGACTATACATTTCTTCCAGCCCCCTCGGAGTGGCTGACTCATTGCAGCCTCATGCAGTCTGCCATTTCACTCTCTCTCACTTCTCATTACATCCCACACAGGCAGCTACTGTTGCCAAAAGCGGTCCCAAGCGCTGGAATCACCTTGTCTCCAGGGCAGCCTGCTCTACCCTCCTATTGTACTGCAGAGTTGTTGATGAGCCCGTGCCCCCAGCCTGCTACCATGAAGACCTAGATGCAAACTGGAACAGCAACACATCAGCTGCAGGTGAGCCCAGCTACACATGGAATACTTCAGAATGAGGCAATTTTCTTGAAGGCAGATGCTCACCCTTCCAGTCACTTCTATTACTGCAGTCTTTTGTACCTAGCATACACCCTTCACTTCATAAGCATCTTTCACATCAAGAAAATAATAGGTAATGAAGGCCTCCAATAAAGCAGAAAAGGCTTAGCAAAATGACAAAAAAAGAGGCTGAAGCTGTATAAAGTGGAGATAAACATAAACTCAACAGATTTAAACCAACAAGAAATAAACTACCAGAGGACAAACTGTTAACAGATGCATCGAGTTCTTCATCCCCTCTAATCTTCAAATCAAGTCCACCTGACTTTAGGAAAGAAAAGCTTTAGGCTAGCTGCAAAATTAGCTGGATGAAATACTATGGCCCATGTTACACAGTAGGTCAAACTAACAATCTGTTGATCCCTTCTGGCTTTAAAATCTATGAGTCAAGTAATTCTTCCTAAGTGGTCCCCACAGGGATTTAAGCCTCAGTGACTTAAACCCCTACCATTTCCATTTGCAGTTACATGTTAAAGATTTTTGGGTTTTTTACCTACCGTTCTCTCACTTCCAATTTCTACACAGTATCCCCCCCTAAATGGGTCTCCAAGTAGAACAGATACAAGTGATTCCCTATCCTTTGCATTTTTCCATCCATTAACTGCATTGGAAATTAAATAAGCCAGGAGTAAAGCCAGCAGAAAGGACTGATTTCCAGTTCTTCCTTAAAAATCCCTCTTAAGCAAGATCCAGAATTTAATTACAGCCAAAAAAGACAAGAACTCCACTTAGACCAGTTTTTATCCTGTACTTCTAAGCCAAGATGTCACTAAGACAACAGCTGCATATCATAAATGTGACATGGGTTCTAAAATCTCTCTGCACTCAACCAAGCAGGGAAAAAAGTCAGAGATTCTCCAGTCTTCAGATGGGTCTGAAAACACTTGAAGGCCTCCAATATGTAGTCTGTCAAGGCACTGGAGTAAACACACGCCAAACATCTAAAACATCCGCCAAGGCCTTTCCTGAGAACATGCATTTATATTCTGAAAGAGACCAAGCAGAGCCTTGGTCTGAAAAGCGGAGAGTGCTTACTTTGCAATATCAGCAGTCCCTTTGTATTAATAATAAGTGCAAGCATCTGTCACTGTCACATAGGTTACTATCTCCCTTTCTTCTGTCTGTCTCCTCTGTCTGTCTCCTCTTTCCTTTTCCATTTTGTAATCTTTCTTTGTCTCTTAGCTTTTTCTATATCACTTGCCATTTATACTCTATATCCTCCTAACACTTGACTTTTCCAATGCCGTTTTCTTCTCTTGTGGCAAACCTCAGTGCCAACTTCCTTCTTCATCCTCTTTTCTCTTTTCCCCCAGTTTGCTTTTCCTCTCATTTCACTTTTCAGCATGCTCTACCTTTTGTCTGTATTGCCCAGCTGTACCATTTCAGTATTTTCTCTCTCCTTTCTCAGCCAGTCATCTATTTCAGTCGTACATCCATGTTCTCAGACATCTACACTTACCATCCATCTTTGTCAGGGATACTCTTCTAGATGCTTGTTTTCTTCAGGCACGTATTAATTTACTATTCAGTATATGTGAGTAACCTGTAACTGGAAGCACCATGTTGAACTCCAAATTCAGCCATGCAAAAACCACTTCCAGTTCTCCTTCAGTATTTCTGCTACTTACTCTCAGTCATGTTCTAGATTTCTTTCAGCCTCTCTAGATACCTCCATGGCCCACAAGTTCTCTAGGATTGTCTATCCTTCTCATGATTTTGTACTCACTTTTTGCTGCTGGAGAGAAGCAGAGGAGTTGAAGACATAGAATGGGAGCCATTTCTAATTGGCATCACCTGCTTAAGTCATCTTTCCTGCCTGCTGAGAAGCAGGAGCAGTAGCTGCACCCTTCTCTTTCTTACAGCCTTATCAAAAGAAGTGAGGAACACAACAGATCTGGCTGAGCACGAGGAGGGGAGCTGCAAAGAGATAAGGTGAGGGCTGTACAACAAGGTTTCTGAGAAGGTAGGGGCCAAGATACTACAGGAGAAACCAGAGGGTCTGCAGGGGAATAAAAGTGGCCACAAAAGGCTTCTGAAAATCAGAGAGCTGGATAAAATGAGGGGGCACATCCCTTTCCTGTAGGAGGGGAAGCCTCATGGTACAAAAAGCCCTATTAATCTTCTTGCTGTAAGTGGATTTAAAGCCGCAATAATGGAAGACAATGAAGTTACTATTTTACCCATTTTCTCCTCTGAAGTTGATCCCCACATATTGACCCTTCTCTGTACCTGCATGAGTATTTTCCCTTCCTGTATCCTCCTCAACCCTCTGTCTGGATATTAAACTAAGCAGCTCACTTCACATTCCCTAAGCTCAGAGGATTTCCTCGGCCCTTCCAAGTCCTGTATGATGCAAGCAGACCAGACAAACATTTAGCCCTCCAATGTACTTATGTGGCCTCTTGTTTTCCCCTTGTGTGGCTCTGAAGGGTTATGAAAATAAGAGGCCAAACAAATTCATGCCAGCAGTAATTCCAGCCCCACCCTGCAGAATGGGCAGACACCACATGGCCCAAGGAACAGCCAAATTTCATGATTACATTTAAATAAATGTTGACGGTTGAAAAGAGTGCTCTGTTTCCCCCAGTTTTTCTCTTTCCTTATGTTCCTTCACTGCAGGGGGCTATCAGCACCTTGGCTAACTTGGCTACAGCATAACACGAGGAGACTTCGCTCTGCAGGAACAAAGAGTTCCTTTAAAAACTTGAAAATACCCACATAAAAAAGCAGCATTAGTAAACAGGATTTCAGTGAGCACCACAATGCTTAATAATTTTGGGGGTTAAGAGAACGCATGGATGAGGTGGGAAGAACCAACTTTTTTTCCAAGTATTTTAAGTTCAGTGTTTGCCAAGAGCTGCAGGAGGGAGACACAAACAGTAACATTAATAACAAAAAATAAAGGATTTAGAACAGTATTTCACTTCATTTTGCAGGCGGTTTGGGTATTTTGTTTGTTTGCTCTACTTTTTTTCTGTACTTGGCTGCAGGTACCTGTAGTATTATCTAGACACTCTAGGCAGGACCTCATAGTTGCCTTTTGTTAAATTGTTCACAAGCTGTATGGACACCATGTTTCTGTGTCTCTTTATCTCCTCATAGTTTTTCTCATCCTTAATTCTACGTCAGACTTCTATGCTCTGCTTCTGACTGTATATGAATAGTACTTTTGGGTATTAAAGAATTAAACAGGAACTTTCATGAGCCAACAGAAGAGTGGAACTTTTGTTACCTGCTTGGAAAAGGGAGATACTGCCTATAAATGGAACCTATTGTTTAAATTACACATATTCATGAAAAATGCAAGACTATGCTCAATCCTACTGTTAACTGAGAATGAGTTGTTTGCTCAGCCATCTCACTTTAGCTTCACTGTGCACTGTGATTTGAATGCTGTCAATACAGATTAAACAGGGCATGTGAGGTTATTTTTAAAGAACATTGCATGGTCGAATAATTTAGAAAAGTTTACTCTACATTGTTTGGAAATCCAGCTGAAAATTTTGCAAAACATATCGCTGTGGTATGTTTTATAATTTTTTTAATGGCAAATACTGCATTTGTTTTTGTTTTGGGTTTTTTTTTGTGTTACTAAAGAGGCTCGCAGTGTAGCTCAGACCTCATTGTAACTCATTACTATTACTTCATCTTGAGGTTGCTTGTGTTACAAAGAACAAAAATATTAACCACCTTGTAATAGGTAGCTGCCAACTGTAAAAAGACTATGACTCATTTGCATTTTCAACTTCAGTATTTATTTAGGGGTGAGAATGGGGCTCATGTTCTTATTGGCTTGGCATCCATTATACTATAAGTACAATACCATGATGAAAAGTTTTGAGTCTATTAATAAAACATGGAAGTTATTTGACTGCTAAAGACAGTGTATAGGTTTGGCACTTTTGGATATATACTCAAGTTAGATTACTTTTATCTTCCTTTCACATGTGTTTTTTTCTTCTCATCTCCCATCATTCTCTCTGCTACTTCTCTTTGCAAATGGATTGCCAGTGGCAGATTCTTGCAGTTTTGCCTTCAAGGTGCTTGAGGATGCTGTAAAGGGCAAAAAGAGAGCAATAGCATTGTATCAAGGTTTCATGAACAACATAGTGCTGTTGTCTCCCATATCCTCCTTGCAGGTGGCAAGACAGCAAGCATCAAGAAGCCAACTGGCATGAGCATAACACATTTCTCCCTGTATTCCTCACTTGCCTGTTTGTGAGTAGTGGATCTGTACTGCTGATCAACTGTGCCACAGAAGATAAGACAGTGAAGCTGGCTCTGCAAGAACCTATCCAGGCTCATTGAGTTATTATTCTGGGGCAGAATGCAGGAGTGGTGCCGCAGTTTTTACTCAGAACATAGCATAGGCTTGGACTGGGATTATCTCAGTGGAGAGCCAGACCTGTTGTCTCCGCACCATCCATGCCGAACCGGTACTGTGGAACCCTCTGGAGGTGCATCCAAGGGGCTCTTCTTTGCCAGCACAAGACCAGCAGATTTTATGCACTTGTGTTCATGCCATATCAAGCATCATCTGGCTCCCACTATGCTACAGAGCACTCTGGATTCCTAGAAAGCTTGTTAGCTCTGTTGCAATGTGGTGCACTCAGAGAATCAGTTCAGGTTGGGCGCTGTCTGAATGAGTAAGTCCTCCTCCAGTTTGGAGTGTCAGGGGGGTGCAGTGCAGAGATACTCCTAGGTCTGGCTGGTCTTAGGAGAACTGGTTCCATGGCTGCTCCCAGTACTTGCATCATCCATGTTTTTCTGCTACTGGGAAAATGCTTGTTTCTTTCCGTCAGATAATGGAGAATTCACCGTAATTATTTTTGGCTGGTGTACTGCTGCTAAGAGCTATTTCAAAGTGGTGTAATACAGAATAGGCTCATGCCAGTGTATGGTTCCTTTGTTCTGGAGAAAGTGGTGTTACTGAAGGTCAGACTAAGAGTTCAGAAACCCCAGCAAAAATCCTTTCAGCCTGAGGCAGGGCAAAGGCTTGAACCAACGTTACCTACCTGTCGCATCAGTGTCTTAACATTGGGGCAGGCAAATTCAAAGGAAGGCCCTCTATCTATTCACACTTAACCTACTCTGCTCAAAATGCATCGACAGCTACTGGGACAGAAATACTTTCCAACCTGGCGGTGAACATGACCAGCTGCCATAACAAAGCTGTCTCAGGCCAAGGGCTCGAGAGCAGATCCACCTCAATACTTCCTACCCCACTGAGCAGGGAGCTCTTCTTTGCTTCAGAGTGTTCAAACCACAGCTCCTATGACCTGAGAGGGGCATCAGATCTGCATTCTCCATATCACTGACTGCTCTGGATGCTTCACTAATGGTTAAAAGCACTGCCATCTGCATTCACTGTCTCAAAAGTATGTGAAATGCCTGCATGATTTCTTTTCTGTAGGGGAGTTTATATGCCTGTGGAAAACAAGACAGAAAGTCACTAAATGCAGTTTGATCTGAACGGTACATGCATTTTTACTTCTTTTGTTCAACAGAAGGTAAAAACCTCTATTCACAATATAATTGATGTTTACATGCCATAGTAGCCGACATCTTTTTTTCTGACATGAATACCCCTACCACTGTATTCTTAATCCTACATATAATGACTTACGCAGTCATTGCTTACAGCCCTCACCCTATGTTATATGATGCAATGAACAGAAATTATTTTCGTCCATTTTGTGAACAAAAGCAAAACCCCATCCTTTTCAAATCCTAGCCACTGGACTCCAGCAAGGTGCTCTGGAGCAGTTCTGTTTCGAAAGAATGTTACAAAAAATGTGAAACTTTTTACACTGGCATAACATGACAAGACCCTACAGAAATCGAAATGCCAGACTAGCAAGCTGGAATTTGTGTGTGTTGCTGACTGGGAAGGGAGAAGAGGGAAGAACAGCACACATTCCTACTCCAGAAGGAAAAACCTGGTTGTGACTCACACAGGGGAGAATTTTTTCCAAGAACAGTTCATCCTAGTGAAACTAAGACACTTGGGTGATGTTGCCAAGGTCATTGACATTTTTGTTTATCTGATCCTTAAAGGGAAATTACCAAGTTAAAAGTAGTGGGCTGTACCTTCCATGTGGCGAACTGCTGCAGCTCCAGTGTAGCCACCACAGCTAACAGCACCACAGGTTTCACACTGTTTCTTAGAATTTCTTTTCTCATTTTATTTCAGTTTTGTGTTACATCCAGTTTTTATAATCTTTCCACAGTTGATTTCTGAAAGTCAAGCTGTTTCAGAGTCTGGCTTTCCTATATGTAATTGTATAACTTCATGGTTGCAAACAAAGTAGTGAAATACACGCAAGAAAACTTGCTTGAAGTCAAAAACAATGTAAAGAACATGTATTACTGTCTAAAGCAACACTGGGCCATAACTTCCTGCCACTTGCTATCTCCTACCTCCTCTCATTCCCAATCAGCTCTTGTTAAATGACTGCCTTTTTCCTCTTTTCATGTACCCCCTGAGATACAGCAACTGTCTGAAGCCTAAGGATAAAACATGACATTTATTAAACTTTGAGTCTGTGTAAGGTGTAACCTCCCTATAGAACAAGCTGCACAAAACCATCTTCATTGTTTTTACAGAGGGCAACTACTCCTTGCTGGTGGCAAGCATTTGAAAATAACTTCTTACTGTAGTTAGTGCCTTTTTTGTTATTTCGATGTGATGACTTGCCTCTGTAGTTTAAAAATCATGGGATTTAACTCTAGCAAAGTATCTAGTGTTGAGCTCTCCTTATTTGCCTTCTGAGTGGAAAACCACTCCTTGCTGGCCAGTAAGGGGAGCTACAAATGTAGTCCCAGATTCACGGGGTGTAAATTTGACCAGATGGCCAGTGTTTCATGCTCCCTATTACTTCAGCATTTTGCGAGACAACAGGCCAGATTCAGCAGAATCCTAGGATCAGAAGGTATTTTTTTTTTCAATAAAAGCAGAGTTACTCACACACTCAGATAGCTAGGGTTTTAGTTTTAAGAACACTACCTCTGATGAGAATTCTCTGCTCATACATTTTGTCTCTAATCACACACCTGAACTCTAATCTTGACAGGGGAAGTTTTCTCTCTGCCTGGTGTTTTCTTTCATAGACCAGGGAATACAGGGACCTATTCCTCAGTTGAAACTTGCCAATGGTAGTGATATGCTGCCATTAGTAAAATATTAAATGGCTATCAATAAGGAGTAACCTTCTGTGTAATTGTCTGCCTGACTAAATTAATGAAATCTGGAGTCACTTTGATGCATCACAAATCTTCTGGAGGAATAATCCTCCCATGCATCATGGGGGAACCTGACATATACAGTGTTACTATGGAGAGTTTTATTTACAATCATATTCCGTATTATTAACAGAACAAAATCCACAGTGTAAGATTGATTATACTCGGTATCTTTGAGTCATTTATCCTACATAGTGCAACATGATAGCTCCTAGCAATACTCCACAGGAAAACTTCTGTATAGGTTATCGCTTCTACATCTTCTTCTCATCAAGAATAGGGTCCAGTTTCCCTCAACCACATAAAGCCAGTCAGTCAGAAGCCACTGCCATTTTATGCCTGGCCTCACTATTGCTTAATAAAACATTTTCCTGTTTTGGAAAATGCTTGGCTGTTCAAAGTACAAGCAGAGACCTGCAGGGACCTAGTAGTCCCTTCAAGTAGCCTTACTGTGAAATACAGCTCAAGGGAAAAGTATACCGAAGGTTTAATAACAAACATATTTAGAAAACAGTAACTGATCACATGGGAAACCACATATTTCAGCACATTACTCTATGCAAGATTTTTTGTTGCAGAACAATTACTAAATCAGTGTTGATTATTAAGAGACTTCTTTTATGAATAAACATTCTCCTTAATAAAATTACATGAGACCTACATGAAATACAAACTTTATCAGACAGCTCTGTCTACCAACAGCCTCTGAATATCCCTAAAATATCCAATAAATTCTTCTCCAAATTTATTAGAAGACTGTGTCCATTAAGCAGCCAATTTTTGTTGTTCCCCTGAGAGACTGCTTACGGCAAATTTTACTGTATTTCCTTCCCTCCTGAGACTGACTTATAATAAAAGAAAAACATTTTTCCCTGTGTAATGCATTTTCCAAAATTACATCAGTATCCATCCACTTCAAACAATTTCTAACAAAGGCCTTGTCCAGCTGGGTAAACAAAAAGATTTTACATATATTTCACTGAGCATTTTTTATTTTTTTATTGTGAAATATTAAGGTAACACCTCTTGCCAAAATCCATCACTACTCAGATGAATAATTATTTACATGTTTAAGCTGGGGTATAGGTGCTGCTATTGTCATAGCAGAAGTTAAGAAAAACATTCTGGTGTAATGAACTTGTAACCTCACATGAAAATAGGGCATTAGTATGCAACACAGTTTAATGTACTTACACAGCAGCCTTAAGGCAACATGTCTCTGAAATAATAAACGCTGATTGAACAAAAAGATAAACTGCTCATGCTGATACACCTGTCATAAAGAGAAAGATGAGCACTGTAACATATCTTAGCTGGTTCTCTTTTTCAGCAAATTAAATGCAGATCATTACCAAAGTCGATGAAAAGATTTCCTGAGTGCACAACTATTCCCAAACAAGTAGCAACCCAGGCAGCCAACCCAATGCCACTTAAGAGAAAACTGTTTTCATCCACAGCCATTGAGGGCATTCATTTTGAATAAGCTTAGAATGAAGATTTAAGCATAGACTTTGGGGTTTTGTTTTTTTAATTAAGAACATAAAATCCAAGGAAACAAACCCAATACAAGCCATACTTCTTCCTTTGGTGCTTTAAGTAGATTTTGTTTAAAGCTGTATTGGACTCCATTCGATGTAAAGGAAAGGAAACCCTGTTACTGAGGACAAGATGAGTGCCAGGGTGGGCAAGGGAAGAGTACCGCTGTTCATGGATTGGTCCCAGCAGCTCAGGTCGTCCCTCCCCCCCC
>VYZV01021989.1:44476-62520 GCA_013401275.1 Pandion haliaetus | reverse complement strand
CTTTTTTTTTTCTAAGGACATAAAGACACCTGAAAGTGAGTTGACAATACAGAGGAAAGACCTTATTTGACTTGTTGCATAGACCTGAAATCCTCTTCAAACCTAATCCAGCTCTCACTTGGATTGTCATGATCTCAGTGGGGTAAAATTTTCTTGTGATGTGCTGCTATTCACTAGAGAAAATTGAAGAGAAAGGAACCCTTCCTGTACTGCTTTTTAAACACACTGATGAGTGCTCATTGCTGCCAGAGTTATCCTGACTGCAGTGTCTCACCACAGAAACTCCATGGAGTCCAGTTTTTTGAAAGCTGCAATGTAAATCAGTAATTACTCGTTACATAAGATACCAATTAAGCTTGCGTGCTTCTTTATGTCAAGGTTTCACTTTTCCCCAATGACATGTGTTAGACCATCAGAAAGACTGGTGACCGTGTAGCTGATTCACAACCGTGTAGCACAGGAGTTCTAGGTCTTGCTCCCGGGTGGTCTTCCTGTATAATCTTTATGGTCAAGGGTCATTCCTTGTCTGATGACAACTGAGACCTCTGCATGCCACCATAACACAGTAATGGGCTGTGGTGGGTTAGCCTTGGCTAACAGCCAGACTCCCACCCAGCTGCTCACTACTTCTCACCAGCAGGACTGGGAGGGAAAATAGGTCAAGAAAGTTCATGGATTGAGATAAAGAAAAGGAGATTGCTTACTAGTTGCTGCCATGGGCAAAGCAGACTTGACTTGGGGAAAATTAATTTATTTTATTGCCAAGTAAAATAGATTCAGGTGGTGAGAAACAAAGACAATCAATAAACCCACCTTTCCACCCCCACATTCATTCCTTCACTCCTGACTCCTCTATCTCACCCTGAGTGGCACAGCGGGGTTGCAGTCAGTACACAGCAGTTGCCTTTCTGCTGCTGCTTCCTCCTCACACTGTTCCCCTGCTCCAGTGTGGGTCTTATTCATGGGCTCCAGTTCTTCAGGATAAATCTGTTCCAGCATGGGTTCTCCATTGGCTGCAGGGAATATCTACTGTGCTGTCGAGCACGCCCTCCTCATTCTCAGACCTTGGTGCTTCCCTGTGTTGTTTCTCACTCTTTTTGTTCTCTCCTTCTCTCTCTCTGGCATTTTCTGCCCTTTCTTAAACACACTTTTCCAGAGGCACCACCACTGTGGCTGAGGGGCTCAGCTGTGTCCTGTGGTGGGTCCATTGAAGCTGGCTGGGCATGGCTGTGGCCAGCATGGGGCAGGCCCTGGTCTCTTGTCACAGAGGCCACCCCTGCAGCCCTACCATTGCAAAAACCTTGCCATGGACACCCAGTACAAATGTACACTATCATATTTTCTAGCTGTACTATGAGGTGCTTGCCATAATTCCTGTTTTGCTATTTTACTGTGTGCTGTGACATTGTGTAATGCAAAGTGACAACAGTTTGTGATTCGAATATGGTATAAAAACTTACAGTTTACTAGTGTTGAAGATTTGTAAAGTTGCTCTTCAAGTTCTTTTTTCCAGCAAATTTCTCCGCATCCTTCTCTCACCTTCCAGAAAACATTACATGAACTCATAGATTGGACCAGGTGTGAAGATTAAACAGAAAGGAAATATAAATAAAAGAAAACAAATACTGTATCTACAGCAATTTAATAATCTAAATAAATCAAATCAAAATCACATCAAATCATTAAGTTTGGAAAAGACCCCTAACATCATCAAGTCCAACCATCAACCCAACACCACCATGCCCAGTAAACCATTTCCTGAAGTGCCTTGTCTATGCATTTTTTTAATACCTCCAGGGATGGTGACTGAACCACTTCCCTGGGCAGCTTGTTCCAATGCCTAACAACCCTTTCAGTAAAGAAATTTTTCCTAATATCCAATCTAAGCCTTCCCTGGTGCAACTTGAGGCTATTTCCTCTTGTCCTATCACCAGCCACCTGACAGAAGAGACCAGTGCCCACAAAGACGGCAGCCAGATATGTATGGATACACATGTGTGCTTGCATATATGAAGAATAGAGGGATAAAGAAAGAAAAGGGGGGAGAGGGTGAGAGTGTGAGGAGAAAGAGGAAGGGTAACTTGGAAACTTGCATACTCCTGATGTTATGAGGCAGTGCAAACAGCCACAGATGCAGTTATTTATGGCAAAAGAAAACATATGCATTGGTGCAGACTGAACTAGGCTCACACAGTGGTCACCTGCCTGTAATTTACCCAGTCAATGTGTACCCTAAAAGATCCCTCCATTTCTCTGCTGGAGTGCCAAAACTGGAAGGAACATAGAGGTAAAATAAAAAGGATTAGGGAGTTGTACTGCATTTCAGGCATGTAAGGCAATTTACGGTGTCAGATCTTGGCTGAAAAAAGTAATCTGTTGTGGACAGTGGTGGCTAAAGCATATCAGATTCAATCTGTTATGAGATCACAGAAAAATCAGCATCTGTTTAAGATTATACCTATAACAAGTATTTTAAAGAAAGGAATTCTGAAGGCAACTACAGAAACTACAGATTTTAAAACAAGTCCTGAACTCTTGGGACTAGTAATCCTTCCTGTAACAGCCCCTTAATTCTTAATGGCCTGAGCTTTACGCAAACTGTAAGCAATAAAATGCAGTGCATCACGTGGGCAAGGAAGCAGAAAAATCTGCTAATGGGAAACTTCTGAATGTTAAAAATTATATATGCAATGCAAACACATTGTGGCTGCACTGGACCCTGAAGTATGGTGAAGTAAACAGGGAAATGCTTTCACATTTAATTGCTTTTTTGAAGCACACAAACATTTTCACAAGAAGAAGTTTCCAGTGCTCATCTTTTTGATTCTAGGAGATTTTTATTTTTCCTAGCCTCCTTTTTTCTTGCCTTTTCAGAATTTCATTATTTCTCCAAACAGGACTGGAGTAAAAATTACCGATAGGAGGAAATGAGAAAAAGATATTTTTGAAAGAGAAAAAGAGGCATTTTTAGCTGATTTGTTTCAGGAGTGGTGCTGCCCTAGAGAAACTTGTCTGACAGTTTCCTACTGACCCATGATTTGTACTGGGTCACTCCAGGTATATATGAAATAAAATCTCTCCTATTTTTAGTACTTACTGACACACAAAGAGATGCAGTAGATCAAGTACTGTTTTCATTCAGTTTTAGAGAGTGCCTGCAGGTCAGGATAGGGTCGAATTGACTAAGCATTGAGAGGATGCCACTATGAATTCTTCTGTTGGAGGAAAAGACAATTTATATGGCTATCAACATTTTATATTTCATAGCACTACAGTTGCTATTTGTCTGTTTTGCCAGAATCTTTACAATCAAAAGAATGGCTTTATTAAAATACAATGACGATTCCTTAGGTCAGGGATTTTTATGCCTTCAACTCTTACTGAAACCATAACAGAAACACTTTCTAAATACATACAAATAGTTAAATTGCTAAGTAGTACTTTTATTTAGCAACCGAATTACTGTCTATTGTATAGAATAATCACAGAATAACAGGTTGGAAGGGATCTCAAGGATCATCTGGTCCAAACTTTCCTCGCAAAAGCATGGTCTAGTCAAGGTGGTCCAGCACCCTGTCCAGTGGAATCTTAAAAGTGTCCAATGTTGAGGAATCCCTGAGGAGATTATTCCAATGGTGGATTGTTCTCATTGTGAAAAGTTCTCCTCTTGTGTCCAGTTGGAATCTCCCCAGGAGTAACTTGCACCCATTACCCCTTATCTTTTCTATGTAACTCCTTGTAAAAGGGGAGTCTCCATCTTCTTTGTAGCTGCCATTTAAATACTGGAACATGGTGATAAGGTCTTCCCAAAGCCTTCTTTTCTCAAGGCTGAACAAACCCAGTTCTCTCAGCCGTTCTTCATACGGCAGGCTTCCCAGTCCTTTGATCATCTTTGTGGCCCTTCTCTGGACCCTCTCCAGCCTGTCCACATCTTTTTTGTATAGCAGGGACTAAAACTGAACACAGTATTCCAGCTGTGGCCTGACAAGTGCTGAGTAGAGTGGGATAATGACTTCTTTACTTCTGCTGGTGATGCCCCTGTTGACACAACCCAACATCCCATTGGCTTTCTTTGCCACAGCAGCAGCATGCTGTTCACTTCTATTGACCTTGTTGTCCATCAGAACCCCCAGGTCCCTTTCCACAGAGCTGCTTCCCAGCTGGGTAGATCCCAGCCTGTGCTGCACTCCTGGTTTATGTTTTCCTAGGCACAAGACCTTACATTTGTCTTTGATGAACTTCATAAAGTTCTTGTTAGCCCATTCTTCCAGCCTATCCAGGTCTTCCTGCAGGGTGGCTCTCCCTTCCAAAGTGTTCACTTCCCCACTCAGTTTCATATCATCAGCAAACTTCACCAGGATATACATGATCCCATCATCTAGATCACTTACAAAGGTATTAAACAGCGTTGGACCCAATGTTGATCCCTGGGGGACCCCACTTGTAACAGGTTGCCAGTTTGGAAAAGGAGCTATTTACCACCCCCCTCTGGGCGACCTGTCAGTCAGTTCCCCACTCACCACACAGACCACTTGTCTAGACTGTAGCATCTCTGAGGAGGCTATGGGAAAACATATTGGCTGTGAGAAACTGTATGATTTATTCACTTGCCTTAGGCATAATGTGGCACCTACTTTTAATGAAAACTGACCATTTTAACTTTTCAATTTTTTCTGTCTCTATACCTCTTTTCCCTGTATGCAAGGAAAGAAGCAAAACTTATCCACATGTATATGGCATTATGTCCTGTCCTGGAATGAGGCTAAAGCATGACAGCAATGCTAGTACAAGACTATGTGTTCCAAGATTTCTTGCTTCATGTTGTTTATTGGAGAGTTTCCCCATCTTGTCCTTGTAGATCTAGCCAAACCAGGTGTCTTTTGCTTCATAAATAATATCTCATCTTTACTTTGACTACAAAATGTGATCATATTTGGGAATAACGTTCTTTTCCTGTAGAATTGGGAAGTCAACTAAAGTAACTAGTGCTTTAGTTCATATGTTGGAAGTTGTTCATACTGAGTAAAAGTCTGGAATGGCAGACCCACCAGCTGCAGCACCCTTCATTGTCAAATGGTGGGAGAAGAACTGTCAGCAAGGTAGTGCAAAACAATGGAAGAATCATGTCCATTTAGTTGGGACAGAGCGGGTTTCATAGGATGACTTAACAGCAATGCACATTTGGAGTGAGTTATTCAAAAGAGTAGCCAGAGAAAGAAGAACTGAAGGAAAAAAATAGAATATGCAATACCTTATGCCCTGAAACAGACAAACAGTGCAGAGAAAATTTCTATTTGGGGTGACCACAACTGAGGCAGGACCATAGAATCATCTTGATGAGAAATCACAGGCCATCAGATTGCCAGGAGTGCCAAAAAAACCCTAAGAACCATTCACAGGTATATTTAAAGCTTTATATAGAGTTGTGTCTGGTTTTGAGTATATAAAAATTCTTGAATTTAATTTGGGCTGGGGACATTTCAGGATGTCTGACAATTAAAAAAACTATTCTGCTAAGTTATTGATTTGAATTTATTTAAATAGGTAAAGAATATGTGAATTATAAATACTACTGGCACATCAGCCTTGCAAAATTCTGTTTGTTCACTTATACCTGCTAAATACGTTGCTTTGACAAGAAAATAAATTATAAGTAGTTTTTGTGTCAATCAGTATGATGCAAGTATAAAGGGGAATTTACAGGGGTGTAGTTGTTACTTATTCATATTATCACTTGGCTTTTATGCCAAGGCTAACATCCTTTCTTTCATGAACACTTCTAGGTATATAATGGCTGCAAGTTATTTAAACCCTAATTCTACCCTCATCTCCTGTAACATACTGTACCTTGAGCAACATAGCACTTCCTCCCTTTGTGCTGGACAATAGGGTTAGTTAGCAGTGCCTCAAAAGAAAGCTGTCACCCACTGAGTTATTATCACCATATAGTGCAATATTTTATAGCAGTGTGCTTTCAAAGAGTCAGAGAGCTGACCATATATGGTCTAACTTCTGGACCACATTTAAGATACTGCTTCTCACCTATTCTCTTGCATTGCTTTAGCTAATCTCCAGCTCTCCATTTAAATTTGCTTTATATTTGTGGTTTCCTAAATACATTAAAAATCTTTTTAAGGGAAAAATATTTGCCACTTTTCAATCTCCAATGGGTGTTCTGATCTTAGTTAAATAAATCATAACACTTAGAAATGAGCTTGGAGCACAAAATGCCATGAAAAACAGAATGTTTTAAAAGTATAATTAAAAATCTCTGGATATTAATTTGGTGCCAGTATTTGAAAAATCAAGTTAGTTGATCTTCCCCCTGCCTCACCCCTGCCCCAAAGCTAAGAGGAGAGAAGCAAATGTCTACCTTATCAAAGAATAAATGGCAAGATGATGATGATAAAAGCCAATTTATCCTATAAAATTTATACACAGTAGAAACAAAGTGGGAAATAGATGTGAAACCAAACAAAGTCTTTGGGTGATGAATTTGAGTTCATTTCACCAGGGAACATTATTGTCTTGATAGAAATTAAAACTATACCTGAGCCTTAGTGTAAAAACTACTGTACAAACATGAAGATTTCCTAAAGGAAAGACAAAGTGATGCTTACCTTTCTTGCAGTTTACATGCATTATCTTTTCTTAAAAGCCATAAAGTTTTTTCATGGATTTGGACCTGTTCTGAAAAAGTGTGTAGATATATAAAGAATTATATAAGTGTATCCACTTTTGGAATATCTTTTTTTTTTTTTCAATTTAAACTCCAGGACTTTGGAACACCTTGAACTTAAAAACACTGATGTGCCTTAGATATTCACTCCCTCTACCTGACACATGATGTAACCTCTTTTATAACCTGGTTGCAGATCTACCTAGCACAAGGTAGTATACAATACCTAGTAACTACTGTTTGTTACCTAGTATACTAACAATCACTTTATTTCTTTAGTAAGTACAACCGAAACTCCTTTTAGTGTTACCATCTTATATAAAAGCCAGATTCTAGTATGTGGACATTTCCACTAAAACCTACCAGAATGTCTGCTAAATCTGGCAGACATTATTTTGGGAGCACTATGAAGTTATTTTAGACAAATTCTTTAGTCTAAACATTCAGTTTAAGTCTCATCCCATCACAAGTTAAAGAGTTCTCTTATGCCTGGGAGGTCCTGGAACCACCAGCATTCCTCCTGGACAATTTGGGATCTGAATGGAATTATCTTCAAATGGAGAAGACTAATAAATAACATAGCTAAAGGAAAAGTGAAGTTTCAAGAATGTCCCAATATTCTGGCTTTCAGGACAACACTGTACTGGCATGTTTGTGAGAGTCTACAAGTTTGTGAGATCTAAAACTTTGCTTAAATAATTATAGATCTTCATGTAATTGTTCTAGCAGATCAAGTAACTGGGGTCTGGTAAATTAAAATGCCACAGATGAGGAATTAGATTTTGCACTATAAAACACAGGGCCTTGCATTAAAAGCAGCAAAATCTGCGATGATTCAGTACTATGTCTCAGTCACAGCCCCAGGCTTACTGCTGATGTGACCCTTATGAAGGTGTCCTTGCAAGACACCTGTCTAGCTGGCTGTCCCTCCTGCTTCCTTGGCTGTGAGAGTCTTTCCCCAGGTGTGGGCCTTTAAAGTATCTTTTTTACTACTCCAGCATCCTGATTTCACAAAAACAGGACAGCAGGTCAGAGAATAACTTTGTAAATGAAATGTAGTAATTTACCTTTTTACATACGTACACACATGCATGCATGCATAGTAGACACACAAAATATATATAGCTATAAATATATATATAAATAAAATATCCACATAATAGTATCTGTTTGCAGTGCAGGTGAAAAAAAACACCTGACACATACAACAGGATATACATACCAGTAAGAAGCTTCAGTCTATATGGGGATCTAAGATGATTTCCTTCAAATTTATGAATATGGGAAATCAGATCCCACGCTGCTACATAATAAGACTGTTTACATGGAGTCAGAACCAGTGCTACTTCTCTTTTCAATGTCTTTTCCATCTCGTGCCATTAAAGCTGCACTTAAAATTTCTCATTCTTCTGGACAATAAATGCAGGCCACAGGGTTCCTAATTCAAAATCCTCTACCACATATGCCACCTGTATAATATATTCTTCACCTGCTAGTACCCAGCACAGGGTGGCTAGCAGGGGCATATACCAACAGGCTTTGTCTGGGGTGATCCACCTTGGGAAGACGTCTCTAACCTGGAGAAGTCAGCAGGCTGCAGCTCTCTTGATCGCAGCTGTTTTCAGACCACCGGGTTTATCAGATGCTGTCTTCCATTATTTTCTCAGTTCATTTCACAGCTCCTGCATTGTGCCCTCTGTATTATCCAGCAGTAGTGAGTCTGTAAGGTAATTATATCCTGGTGAAAAAAAGATTTTCCCTTTCTTTTATTTTTTTTTAAGGTAATCTTGGCAACGGTCATATTTTTGAGTACTAAAAAAAAAATTCTCCCTATTCCCCTTCTCTGCACCAGTCATAATTTTTAATCTCTATCGTTCCCCCACCTTCATCAGTTTTCTCCTTCATGAAAAGAAAGGTCTTATTCTAAGGAACAAGCTCATCAAATTAGAACATAGGAAACTCTGACTTAACATTAAGAAAAGAAATTTACTGTGAGGGTGGTGAAACACTTGAATGGGCCCAGAAAGCATGTGCGATCTTCATCCCTGGAACTTGGAACTTGTCTGGGCATCGCCCTGAACAACCTGCTAAAACTGGGCCTCATATGTTTCATGAAGAAACATACACATTTACCATCTGAGAGATCCCTACCTGTAATGATCTGTTATCTCATAATGACTTCCTTTTGTTGTAAGTATTTAAGGCAGGATGTTATCAAAAGCATTTTTTTAAATTCAAGCATTGACTGGATTGCCCCAAGTACGTGTCGCAGACAAATACCACAACAGCAGGAGCAAACAGAGTTCACAGGGTCTGACTTGAGTGCTGTCTCTTAGCCTGTTTATAGTACACTGATGAGAGAAGTCATTTGTACTACCTGAAAAAACGTGTTCACGAGTCATATATAGGACTGCAAAAGGAAAAAAATCTGTCAGAGGAATGCATAATGTTCTCAGGAGACCCGTTTTGGATACTTTAAACCTGAAAAATTACCAGATGAAACCAGGAGAGGGCAATGAGCACACAGAGTATTGTTGATAGCTAGAAAGGCCCAAGTTCCTGAATGCTATGGTATTTTCCTCTTTTTAATCAGGCGGTAAATATTTATTTGCACCAACATTGGCTCTGAAGAAGCTGCATTTCTGAGGTTAAATATCATCACATTACACACGATAACTCTCAGGGTCTTTCAAAACAAAAAAAAGGTTTCCACATCAGTCTTGCTAAAATAAAAAACAATTCAGAATTGCTGCTGAGAATTTCCTCTTGGGCTAAATGGAAGAATGTGTTTAACTGGAAAAATTCCCAGAATTAATGCCACAGAAATTTGCATTAAAAAAACCAACAATCAGCATTTAGAAGTGGACAAACCATTGCAAATATCTGTTCTAAGAAATTGCTTTCACAACAGTCTTCGTATGAATGCACTTTCTGAGTTGCTTGTTTCCCAACTGGTATTATTTTTAAGCAGCTTATTTAGTGCATTTTGGTCTCTTTCAGAACCTTTAACTTTTGGTGAACTCTGAAAAATCTATCTGTTCATTACCAAAAGGAGGACAGCATTTGTTTGGTTTTCCCAGAAAGAAATCTTGCTGCTACATCTGTTGCTGTTAGGTCCACTGCAGACATAAACAACAATAAATTGTCCTGCTGGATTGAGGCATATAATTTTCCTAGTTTTCTTTAACAGGAAACTCCCTTTAAAAANAAAAAGGAAGAAAAAAAAAGAGTTGCTTTGGCTGAAACAAAAATAACCTTTTCCAAAAGCGAATGAATAAGGTACATCATTATTCTCAGGTGTAAACAAGGGCAAGGGTTTAAGGAATTTTTTTATAGCTGAAGTGGAAATATGTTCCATCAAAAAAAAATTCTTCAGAAGCTTGAGTCCTGTTTTTTTATTTTTCAACCTTAGTAAATTAGGTGGCCTGTGTTGGATTCTGTTTTTGTCCTGAAGGTATTGGTTTAACATTTTATAACATAATATTTAAAGTCCTGAGGAATTCAGAATACTTTCAGTATCCATGGGAGCAAACGCATATTGCCTGCATACCTAATAGTCTAGTGGTTTACCGTAGTGAGAAACTGCCCACCACATTTCATGGTTTAACCTCAGTGCTTAGTTTTTTACGGGTTCAAATGAGTTGAGTTTGTGTTTCTCAAGGATATCACTATCTCACACTTAACATGGTTTGTTCACTGCTTGGAACATCTTTCCAAAATAATGTATTTTAAATGTCTGTATAGTTTATGAAAACATGATTTAATGTGATATGATTAACAACATGACCATTTTCTGTCACAGAAAATGACAGACGTAAATCTTATATTCTTAAACAGAACATACTTTACTATTTATGAGATAATTATTTTTATAATCAGGGTGCTGTCATTTTGTTTGTAGGCTTCTTGAGAGAAGTATGACTCGGTAAGGATTCGATCACATAAAGTGTGGAGGTACACCAGACAGCTGGGAGTGCACAGGACTTGTTGGGACTGCACTGGTGAGACAGAACTGACTGGGTCACACTAATCACAATGGAAATTTGTCCTTTGTTTCTGGCCTCTGTTTGCTATCTTTTAAGCCCAAAGAAAGGAACCTTGCCAGTTTCTTCAGGTACAGGATATAGTTTACCTGATATATTTTAAGCCTGGACAAAAGCTGCAAATCATGATGTATGACTGAGTATGTGGAGCTCTGCAGTCTCCTGGTACCAGGCTTTTTTTGAGCAGTCACTCCACCCACTATGCCTTTTCACTAGAATGTGGATCTTAAATGTAGTTTTATGAACTACAACTATGATTGTGTGTTCTGAACGTAAATTTTGATTGGTGAAGGAAATTGAATTTTTTCAAGTGCTGCAGTATTCATTCTGATCTCAGTGTTTAGAAAGCAAAAACCATGTAAGAAAAGAGTTAGCAATTTCTGTTAGTTAATGTGTTCGATGACTCCTTGAGAAAAAGGCATCAGAGTGTCTTCAGGTGCTTGGATTTCAAAATTTCCCAAAATGCTTTTGGGGGGTAAGTGGGTCTCTTCCCCTGAGCTGACACTCATCGGTGGTTTTTTCAGTCCACTAGCACTCCATTGTTTACCATGAAGAATGCAAAGTTAGATAAATACATTTTCAGCGCACCAGATACCACACCCAAAACTGCTCCTTTACAGCAACCTGCTTCTTTCTCACAGGTGGAAAACCAGTGAAGGACAGTCACTCCAAAGACTGGGTAATGGTAGGGTTCAATTCAAAAGGTTCTTAAAAGCTGCTGCAGCTCTTCAGCACAAACCTAGACCTCACCTGTGAAGAAAGCAGCCAGAAGGGAAAAATGAGGGCCTTACAAAAGTGAGTGAACAACAACACTTAACAAAATTTTGCTTTATTTTTCTTACTTCTCCAGTCACTTCTTTTCATGCTTAAAACATGTTCATGCTTGTGTTAGCAGGTGCTTTCTTACTACAGGTGCTGTCCTGAATGACAGCTTGAGTGGAGGTGTTAAATTCAAATTATAAATAAGGAACAGTTTTGTTTTGTTTTGAAGTGAAGGGAAAAAACTATTGCATCAGCTGACTTTGGGATGTGGTGTGCTCTCTATCATTTGACCTCTTTAATCCAAGACTGCCTTTCTAAAAAAGATATCTTAGTTCAGCAACTAATTATGACCTTTATGCAGAAATTACTGGGTGAAATTCCATTGCCTGTGTTATGCACAAGATCAGACTGTATAGGTCCTTCTTGGCTTAAAATTTTGTAAATCCAAATTCCAGTCCAAATTCTAACACATGTAATCTTACTTATGGATTTCCCCAGAGGTTTCTATAAAAGAATATTTAATTTTCTTCCTCTCCAACACTGCTCATTAACACTGCTTTAACAGAGATGACATGCTCTTCCTCAGTGGTGTGCAAAGAACAGTGACAAGAGAGATTTATATAATGTGCTTTTGAATCTTCCATGATGTAATGCAAACTAAAGTTACTCCTTGTTATTGTTTAGTCTTTGGCAAATACTAACCTGTAAGGACAGTACAGTAATGATGGAAAAGCAAAGCATAGTTTGAGAAAGACAGTATCTTGCCCTTCTTAATTAACTCAGGCATTTTAAATTGTATTCTGCGCCTACTGCCCACCACAGACAAATTCAAACTTTAATCAACCAAAGTTTTACAACAGGAGAGTTGTGCTGGAAACCATTATAATTTTAATGCAAAGTGAAATGTGAAGCCAGAGCTACAATAAAAAAGGTAAAAAATACAGTATCTGGAGGAATCATCATTCTTTAAAAAATATATCACAGGACATATACAACCATGTTAAATGTTCTACCTTCAGCTGCAAAGTCCCACCCTGGTGTAACTCAGCTGATTTCCATGGGAATTGTTCACTAGAATTGAGTATTGTCCACAAAACTTTAAAGGAGAATCCAAACACACTGTATTCCTTGCATGTCTGTGGGGGAAACACCTGCTTCTGCAACCGGACATTCAGTAAGCTTCATCTGCCTTAAGCAGCATCTTTGCTTCTTAAACTTGCCAATGCGTATTCAGGTTTCTCTCTTCCTACATGGTGTCTTCTACTGATATGACTCCTAGAGAAGTTCTATAGGAGTTCCTATAGGCTCTGCTCTTTATTCCTCAAGAGGTCCATGACAGTGAGTAAAACAATGCCACCACATCAAGACTTTCTTATTCCTTATTGATTTCTCATGGCTCTTTGCAGAAACTCTTTCTGGCTTTCTCCAAGAAGGTTGACTTCAGTGGAACAGTCACAGTAACCTTCCACTAGGAAAAGCAGAAAACCTAGGAGCAGTCACGCCTCCCTACACCTTCAGATTGTTGTCCTAGAAGGTGTAATCTGTCATACTGTAACTGGTGAGACATCCCATTCTGCAGAACAGCTACCCCTCTGCTGAGTTCCCCAAAACAAAGCATGGATGATGACCAGAAATATAAAAAATCCTAAAGCTTAGGACTCTATGTATTTTTTTTATGATCATCTGTGTATTTGTATAGATCCAAGAGTTTGATTTTGTTCAAGCTATGCAGGAATATGGTACTTGTACCTTGATACAATATTATATAGATAGATACGTACAGGAATTTTTGCTAAACAAGAACAAGTACAGAGAGAAATTAGCATAGTAAAACTAGACTAAAAGAAAAACTGCTGTGGGTTTAGCTGTAGATTTACTGGGGAAGAGAAGTAAGGGCTTTAATTGTTCCTGGTTTTCCCCATCTCACGTCCTCACGTCCTGCTCCCATGCCACCACACAGATAACTCGTATAACCCCAGCCACTGTGTGAAACCACAACTTTTCCCTAGTGCCTCCAAAGCTACAATGAAGTCAGTGTTGCACCAGAGTCGACTGTTTGTCATCTGTTCTCTCTCTTATCTCATTGCCTATCCTCTTGTAGACATTATCGGCAGCATCACCTCATCGCCTGACCTGATGGGGTCACACAGCCCAGATGTAGATCACAGGGGACAAAACAAGTCAGCTAGAGGGATGGGGGAGGGGCTCCTCTTTCTCAGATGAAGGCAGCAGCCACCTCTGCCACTACAGTATTCAACTGAAATTAGCACAACCGATTGTATACATTCCTGAATGTATCTGTGTCTATTTTCATGGAAGTTTCTGTTTGGCTACATGACATCAAATTTTGAGATAATTTTGAATGCTTTGAAATAACACACATGCAGTGCAATTTAAACCAATTATTGTGTTAGGCTTCAACTCAGACAGAATAAACCTGACATACTATGAGAGTTTCTGAGCTTACCCTCAAAGATTGGTCTTCAATTAGTAGATGCTTGAGTCTGTTCACTGTGAGGAGAAAATAGTATTTACCATCAACTTTTATTTCAGCTTATTAAAGCCAAACAAGCACTTTCTAAGTATGTCTTTTTTCTTCTACTCTTAGTTGGTAAACCAAATATGATGGTCATTGCCCTGATATACCTTCTACATCTTTCTACAAACATTCCATTCAAGCTAAATGCATGACTTAATGTTTTACTTCAAATAATTTCTCCAATCATCTGAGCAATGAGAAGACCTAAAGTGAAATCTGATTATTACCTGGAGATGAAAATAGGAATTAGATTAGGAATGTATTTCAAAAAGGATTTACTATAAAGCAGAAGAGTAAAAGAGTTCATAATATTGGTATGTAAGACAAAATATTACGATGAAATTTAGACCAAAAGGAAAACCACCATGGGTGTTTTATTTGAGTCAGAATTGCTGAGTGTAAACTTTGTTCAATAATACACACAGCTGCAGGAGGGCTTTCACATGTTCTAGATGTCACATCTGTTCAATACAGCATTCTGTATTCAGTGCTGCTCTTCATATTGCAGAGGTGGCCAAAAGTAATAGGCTCAGTGCCGTACTGTGAGCATCACTGAACCTACACATAGGAAGCCATGGTCCCTGCCCTGGAGAGCTTACAGTCTGGCTTGACAAAGGACATAACAATTGGAAAAAAACCAAGAGAGTAGTAAAGAGGAAGGATAACAGGACAAAGATCATGTACTTGGAAAGGATGAGAATATGAACAACAAACAATTTCTCAATAGGTTTAGTGTTCTCTTCATCTTATAAGGAAGGTAAATAAATAAAGTCAGTTCATCCAAAGACTCATTCAATTAGACACTACTTTTTTCAATCTTCCAAGAATAGTTATACTTAATTATGCCTAGAGAAAGAAATGCTCAGCAACCAAGAAATGCTCACCAGTCCAGACCATCAATTTAGGCAGTGTATCTCCATTATTGTATGTAAGCTGATTTGTTTCAGGACTGGAAATATACCTATTTTCATAGAAACATCGAATGGTTTGGATTGGAAGGGACCTTAAAGATCATCTAGTTCCAAACTCCCTGACATCGACAGGGACATCTTTCACTAAGTCACGTTGCTCAAAGACCCATCCAACCTGGCCCTATACATTTCCAGGGAAGGGGTATCCACAACCTCTCTGGGCAACCTGTTCCAGTGTCTCACCACTCTCATCAGAGAAAATTTCTTCCTTATATCTAACCTAAATCTACCTGCTTTCACTTTAAAACCATTGCCCCTTGCCCTGCCACTACATACCTTGGTAAAAAAATCTCTCTATATATTTCTTATAAGCCCCCTTTATATACTGAAAGGCTGCTATAAGGTGTCCCCAGAGCCTTCTCTTCTCCAGGCTGAACAACTCTAACTGTCTCAGCATGTCTTCCTAGGAGAGGCGTTCCATCCCTCTGACCATTTTTGTGGTCCTCCTCTGGACCTGCTCCAACAGGTCTATGTCTTTCTTGTACTGAGAACCCAAGAGCTGGACATAGCACTCTGGGTAGGGTCTCACGAGAGCAGAGGGTGAGAATCACCTCCCTTGACCTGCTGGCCACCCTTCTTTTGGTGCAACCCAGGATATGGTTGGCTTCCTGGGCTGCAAGCACATGTTGCTGGCTCATGTCCCATTTTTCATCTACCACTGTTGCTCAAGTCCTTCTCCGCAGGCTGCTCTAAATGCATTCATCCCCCAGTCTGTACTAATGCTGGGGATTGCCCTGACCCTTGCACTTGGGCCTTGTGGAATTTCATGAGGTGCACATGGGCCTATTTCTCAAGCCTGTCAAGGTCCCTCTGGAAGGCATCCCTTCCCTCTAGCAAATCAACTGCACCATTCAGCTTGGTTGTCATCCGCAAACTTTCTCAGGGTGCACTCAATCCCACTGTCTGTGTCATTAATAAAGATACTGAGCAGTACTGGTCTCAGTATGGACCCCTGAAGGACACCCCTTTTATTGATCTCCATTTGGACACTGAGGTGTTGACTGCAACTCTTTGGATTTTCCCCTTGATGAAGCCATGTTGGCTGTATCTAATTATCTCTCTGTCATCCATATGCCTTGGACAAAGCTTTCAGGAGGATGCACCACATCTGTTTACATAATCCACACAGAAAGCGTTTTTCAGGGTTTACAGATGAAACTTTCTACATGTAACTGTCTGATAAGTAAATAGAGCCAATGTGTCTTAATAATATCAAACACTTGCCTGCCAATACCAAGCTAGGACCAAGACTAAGTTGCAACTGTGAGGGTATTTATTTTAGAAACATCCTGCCCCTGATCAGACATTTACATTTTGGCAACATCAGATACAGCAAAACACTGCTGGAGATGTCTAGGAAGGATTAAGGGCTGATAGATGCCTAAATTGTACTGGTTTTCTATGTGAACTTGGCTAATATAAGGTACCTTGTAAGTCTGAACCTGCATCTCTATCAGAAGACTTTCTCAGGTAAGTTTCCGGGTCCTGCTAGAAGTAGATCTCACTATGGAGAAGTTGGCCCATCCATCTGTTTCTATTCTTTCCTCATTTCTTTTTGAATACAAAGTGCAAACTGTATTTTTAATGTCCTTGATACTTACCTCTGAAACATGCTCTCCAATGCAGAGATGTGGGGGGTTTTTTTGTTGTTTGTTGTGTATATATTCTTCAGTGAAAACAAAGTAGCAGACAATTAAAATCCTAGTCATAGGGATACAGGAGTTCCTCTGCCAGTTCTTTATTTCCTTCATCATTGTCCCACCTTTTACACATTCACATTTGTGTTATGAATGGCATTATTGGCTGCTATTTTAACTGAGCCTTTGTATGCCACTTTGTCAGTATAACACAGGACTCTTTTCCAATGTCAGTCATGAAAATTCACCTCTGGATTTGAAAGTGGGCTCTTCCCTGGTATTTTTCCATCAGACATTGAAGTTTCACAAAAAATTGCTTGTCTCTGTGACAGCCATGCAAATTCGGGGATGATTATGAAGATGAAGATGCTAGATGGAAAAGAACTGTCAGATCCAGGTATATAGGAAAGTTAGGATTTATATCTACTTGTAAACTAAGCAACCTAGACATGATGAACGAGACACAATGAATCTGGGACTCCTTTATGCTATTTTTACAAAGTTAACTTTGTTTTAGAGATATCACTGCCGCACTATCTTTGATGAGATTCATAGTAAAATCATGTTCCAAAATTTCTGCCAACATGTTCTGCTCTTACATTATGTTGGACAGCGTTCCACTTTGTGAAAGATTTACAAGGACTTCTCCCCTGCTGGAGAGGAAAGGAAAATGATGGATTTAAAATGTTAATCACGCCTCTCCCTTCATACATAACGTTCTTAATCTCAGAACAGTCTGGTGAGTGCCTCAATTCAGAACTAATTTTTTTCTCAAGTCTTCCTCAACTTGGACTTACTACCTGGCTTTTTTTGCTTTTGTGCAAAATACACAGAAGGGAAGAATCGTTAAGGAGCTCTGCCACAACAAAGACATACCTGTGTACAGAACTGTTCAGTCAAACATTTGCTTTTTCTGAATTTACTTAGGTTTTTCGAGTTTACCATGATAACCTCTTCTCAGTATTGAAAAGCTTGAATAAAACTAGGCAGTTGTGTCTGAGATGGTAGGCAGTTCTTGAGCATATGCTCTGCTTATGAAGACAGTTAAGCACTGAACCCCCTAAAAAACAAAGTACTGCTTACACATGCACTGTACATACCTGTCGTGGTTTCAGGTCAGCTCAGCTGGTAACAAAGCACCACGCAGCTGCTCGCTCATCCCCCACCCCCTCGCCTGGCCACATTGGGATGAGGAGAAAATACGAAGGCAGGCTTGTGGGTCGAGACAAGGACTGGGAGGGATCACTCCCCACTTATGGGCACGGGCAAAAGACAGGCTCAACTTGGGGAAGAAACAAAATCAATTTAATTTACTACCAATCAAATCAAAAACAAAACACAAGGGTATTAGGAAGGGAAACCAAACATCAGAACAACCTCCCCCCACCCCTCCCGCCTTCCCGGCTCAGTTCC
>VYZV01021989.1:8232-29983 GCA_013401275.1 Pandion haliaetus | reverse complement strand
TGACACTGCAGCCATCCTCCCTGAAACAGTTCTTCCAGACACACTCCATTTACAGTTTAGTTCTTTAGAAATTAAAACAATGCAACAATTTCATTTTTTTTCTTTCCTCCAAAAAGGCAAATTCATTTAATTAATGTTCTCATGGTAGACCTACTGTATCTTAGTATCTGTGAAACACACACACAAAAAGCAGTCAGTGTTCTGTAACACAGAGGTAAGCAGTTCTCGGGATAATATATTAGTTGCTCATACAAAATACTTATCAAGTGGTTTCATTTGGATTGCATAAGGAGTGAGTATTAATATTGTATAGAGGTTCATGTGGAATAAATTCCAGAGCAGTAAATGAAAAAGTGAAGTAAGTGACCAGTACAGTCTGCTATAACAGCATCAGTGTAACAAACATACCGAATTAATGTGATTATTCCTTAATTAGCCTTTAAAATATTAAGTCCTTACTTCGCATTAGGAAACCACTAGTTAAATGAAGATAAAATAAGAAACATTTTTTCAGACCAATGTGGAGATCTGAACTTATAATTGCACTTTGGTCATAAACGTGACGAGTTAAATGGCTTCAGCAAAATCCTCTATTTGTTCTGGCTGTGTGGTGGTCAGACTTGCAGAAAATGGGGGAAAAAGAACAGGCGTCCTGTGGGTCATGAGTTATTATTTTTGGTGGACCTGTGGCAGGAGCTTTTAAAGCATTTCTCTGTAACAGGGCTAACTGGTACTTCTAGGAACACCGTTTCTGCTCAGATTCACATGGAAGGGAAATCTGTGCTTTATGCCTTTTAACTTCTAGTCTCCCCATCTTCTCTCTGTAAATGTTATCAAGTAAATATATTCACGTAGGGTGAGGAAACAAAATTGCTGTTGTTGTTTGTTGACCTGTGCCTTCAAGCTGACAAAAGGCTATTTGGCAGATACTCTTGTATCTGCTTGGTCATCTGCGTAACATTGTATTTTTTCTTTCAACAGATACTGAGAAAGATGCAAGAAAATGGATGAGATGGTGCCAAATGTTTTGAACTGAAGTATCATTATATAAACTTCAATAGGATGTAAACACTATAGAAACAAAACTACAGAACATACACACATACACCCACACACCTTATGTGATTTTGAAGCACTTCAGCTGCTTCTCAACCAAATCTGTAACTGGATTTTAAGCATTTAAATCGGCATTACTTTTGTTACTATTGAAATGTGTGGAACTGGTGATTCATGCACAGATACTTTAATTTTTGAAAACCTAACTCATTCATAAAAACATAAGCATTTCTTAACTCCTGAAAATTTGGAGTGTAGGTGATAATAGACTTCAAAGGGAATATTACTGGTGAATGAGTTGAACATATTTTAAAACGTAGAAAAAATTTATGTAAAATGAATTAAATAAAATGCAATAGAAAGTACTAATGCTAGCTATCTCCAAAAATACCAGAATAAAAAATAGCTTAAGAGTAATGCTACAGTACCATTAAAATAAAACTTGCTAGGACACGTTGATATGAATGAGAAAAGTATGTTCAGTTTTCAAGGAGTATTAACATATAGCAGAGAAATACATATATATATATATATATATCAGTTATACCCCTGCAAGAAAAGTTATGTTTACATTTTTAATACATTAAAAGTTTTTCCATTTTCTTAAGTAAAAAACAGATGGGGTTTTGAAAGAAACCTTTCATCTGTAGAAACGACTTAAAGAACTTATCCACCTTTCTATGTTCAAGAGGTTTTTCAAGGTGGGGCTTTTAGAAGACTTCTGCAAACTTAATGTGGATAAAAATAAATACCTGTCAAGAAAAGGGCTCTTGAGATGATGAAGAGTCCCTGATATAGTCATCTGTGAAAAACATCCAACTTGAAGAGGTTAACCATGAAAATAATACAGGCAATTAACTCAGGTGGCACCACAAACAGAAGTAGGTCAGAATCTCTAACAAAGTATTTTTATCGTGAAAAAGCCTACTATCTGCTTCCCCTTTAAGTACTGTATTTGACTTTAAAAATGTGTATCTCAGTATTCAAACAATGAAGTTGAAAATATACTATATATAGAGGGAGAATAAAAGTCAATGTATTTAACATCCTACTTTAGGCTGTTCAGGAACCAAATACAACATTGTTAAGGGGAAAAACTTCCAGCCCAAATTAAAGTTTTTTTTGCTGAACTGCTTAACTGGTGCTGGGTACACCACTCATCCTCCCATCCCCAAATTATTTTGCTTTTGCAGTGCACCCTGCTGTAAGCTACAGTAGCTGTGATTTTGTTTTTAAACTGTGAAATAACATATCACAAGGGGATCTGGCGTTTTTTTTTTCAGAAGATTTCTGATCATGTAAAATGAAGGATCTACATTTAAAACAAAGGGACCTAGAAATATTGATTGGTATTGGTTAAGCTTAATCAGCAATTCAAAACACCTAATGAAACATGGAAAGCTCAGTATCTTTTTAAAAAATTGAAAAGTACATGTGCTATTCAGTATAGTTAAATGAAAAATCTGAGGAGTATGGAGAGGTTTTATTATCACTATTGGGAATATTTCAGGCAGTATTTGGAAGTATTTTACGCAATAGAACCCTACGGATTTAATTTGGAATTTTTATGGATTATTCTAATACCCTTTAAGGATCAGCTTGTTCTTTACTACATATTTTTAAGCTTATTTCACGATTATAAAGTACTTCCACCTTAACCATAACTTGGTTACAAATTTGCACAATTAATATGTATACTTAAAAAGAACCTAAGAACCAGCAACCCAGTGATTACTACCCAACATGGGGAGTGGGTGCAGAATGAATACCATTTATACCTGCAGGTCCCTTTTTGTTTGCAGAGAGATCCATTTTAGCAATCAGTCACCCGTATGGGCAATGAACAGAAGCAAAAATTGGAAACCAGATTTATTAGAAAGCCATTGATTACATATGTCTGCAAAAATGAGGGTCTGTTTAAAGTCTAGGCTTCTGAAATCTCAGCCCAAAGAGTTTTTAAGATTAAGAGGTGTTAAGGGATGCAAGTGCATTCACCTTTCTATAGACTTTGGTCAAAATTGGGGTGAAAGTCCTGATAGCAGCTTGGGCAATGGACACAAAAGCTACTGTAATGGAAGCTAGACTGTGGGCACGGGCTGCTTCCTGGTAAGAGGTTGTGTGCTCGTACCTCGTTGTGCCTGATGCTGAATGTGGGATAAAAGAGCACTAACTGGACACAGAGCAGCAACAGAAATTGAGTTTATCCCTTGGCTTACGAGGCAGTAACCTGCTCACATGTCTATACCCAAACTACTTGCAGAACTCCACTGAAGTCAGCAAGGAGCCAGGGGACCTTGAGCATCTGTGTAGGTGGAGCAAGTTGTAATACTGGACTTAGTCCTTTCAGTGGGAATGGCCTGGTTCAGAAAGGTGTTGAACGCCATAACTTTGCATATTGGGGATATTTTAGCTACAAAAATGTAGCTTTTTTTTCCGTAGCAAAATATTGTATTTGTTTTGAAATGTGTGTTAAGCAACATGACAGCGATGTACAATAGCACAAAAATTGCCTAAGATAACATGAACAGTCTATTTAGAAAAACAAGGGATTTTAGGATTAAAAAAAATGAAGAAATGTGACTTTAACTTCCCCTGTTTAACTATAGTAAAACACAAAGCAGTAGAAGAGTTTATTATATAGCATGTGTAAGAGTAGTTCTAAATAGGGGAGTGCCAACCAGTATTTTCAGTATCTTGGCTCTGCAGTTTTGACCCAGACACCTTAACTTACTTTTTTCATACTGGAATATATTTATGGGACTACGTGCATTTTTGTTGAAAAGCATTTATAAAAACTGTTTTGATAAATGCTTGTTTTATACAGGAAATTATATTTTGGAATCCTTTTTACCAGACATTGGACTTACTCCCATCATCATTGAAAGGCATCTTGCCATTTGTCTCAGTGGGAGCAAAATCAGATTTTAATTCTGTGAGAATTTTAGTACGAATTTGCTGTGTTGCAGTCTCAAATTTCCTTTGAAAAGCCAAATCGTAAAAATGTGTGTGAAGCAATTACCTCCCACATTTCAGATCTTTAGATAAAAATTGCACATAAGGAACATACTGTATGTCAGGCTCATTACAGAAGGGGTTTGTTATGTATTTTTTTTAATCCTGAAATACGTTTGATATTTGCATATTTCTAGACAAAAGTGTAACAAAAATGACAGCTTGGTCACCAATGGAACCAACATACTGTGTAGATGATGTTTTTGTGTTAGTAAAAGTCTACTCGTTTTCTCTCTGCTCCAAAGTTTACTATGCCGTGTCGAATGAGTGCAAACACCAAATGTACCTTCCTATAGTCATTCATGCATTGTTTGCAGTGGACTCATTCAAAACCAGCAGGGTGAATTTCATAAATGAGACATTGAAAGGTGGTTTATCCTGTGTCTCACATTTATGCCGATAAGGCATTTTCATTTTCTCCAAATCCTAAAAGGTGCTGAAAGATTTTAACTTGAATTAAAACCAAAGAGTATGTTATTGGGAGGTTTTTATTATGCAACTAAATGCTACAGATACAGTGAAATGCCACTTGTTTTTGCAACTTTTTTTGAAGGTTTTTCATTATTTCCTTTACTTTTCTTCCAAAAGTCTTAATTTCAATAACTTTGCATCTTTATCTGAAGAGCTCTAATTTATAATATTCAGGCACTAGCTTTGTACTCTTCATTGCACTTTCATATTCTTGTGTTACATGCCCGTATTATGGTTGCAAGTTTATGTGAAAATGACTTGAATAAAATGTTTCAAGCGTTCTACTTGTCGAAGTATTATACTTAATGCACAGGCCAGATCCATCTCTCAATGAGAAAGCTTCAATTGAAGTTGTTATATCTGTATGAAAATGAGGAAGATTGTGTCAGGCTGACATGGTCTCAGAAAAAGTGTCACAAGTTAGAAACAAGAAAGAAGTTTCAAGGCATGATAAATTACCTCTCACACTACACAAAGGCTTAACATGTGAAGGCACAACAGGATGAGGTACGGTTCATCTGGATACAAGATTTTCTTACCATGTTGGCTGTCTCTGTAGGAGCAGGAACTTAGAAAGCACTTTCAGAATTTCTGCTCAAAAAACTACTTTCATGGAAAGAACATTTGAGCAGTCTATGGTAGAAATCTAGAAAATTGACTAACACATTTAACACTCAGTTACTCCAAAAACATTTTATCCTTTGTTATTTACATTCTCCGAGTACAAAGCAATGTCCTGCTGCCTCTTCAATCTGGACACTAAACTGATGGAACAGGATGAATTATGAAGCACCTCTTTTCCCTTCACTGAGGGATTAATACGGATGAGCAGGGTTAAAAACTTTGGAATGTTCACTCTAGTAAGAGATTGTCAAACACTTAAATATCAACTAGTGGCGCTCTTGGCTTTAAGTAAATGGAGGCAAAAGCAATGTATAACTTCTTAAAATTCATAAAATAAATGTAGAATTATTTCAGATATAAAGAACGTTGTGATGAAGTCTCTATATTTACGTAACAAAATTACACCTATACTACTGCATATTATAGCTAACAGCTTCAAACTGAGAATTCCTGCAAGTGCTATCCCTAGAGTGCAGAACTTGGTGTGGATCAGAATCCATGCAAATACAAAAATGCAGTCAAAAATGCATACAATTATTGCAGAAAGTATATGCAAATTTATTGAAAATAAACCAACTCCTAGTTTCCAAGTATCTTCTACCTGCTATTCTATCTCATTTTCACATTAGATCACCTGCCTAGTATCACAAAATGATCTATCACCAGTCTACAATTAAAAAGCAGCCCAACACTTTCAGTTAAGAAAGTATTGCTGTAACTGAGTTTTATTTCAAGCCCTATTTTTCCTGACCTAATCAGTCCACAGAAACTGATGAGAGAAATATTTATACCTGCTTGGAAAACTTCAAACTGGTGCTAGCAATAGCATACCTGTCTTTCTTTTAAAAAAAATCACACTTAAACTAACACCAACTCTCTTAAAAGATTTGAGGTTCTTTTGTCAGTGAGTCTGAAGTGAAAAAATTGGGCAGCTGAAGCAGTCTAGTAGTATCTGACAGTATGTACCCTGACTGAGAACATTTCTTCTGTGGTATGGTACTGGACTGGAAAGCATGGTTCTCAAGGTTTTTTAAATCTAGTCATCACAGAATGAAGTAACCTTCCATATCACTATAAAAATAAATTGGTAGTACTTTGTCAGAGGTCTCTGTCTAAACATTATTACAGATATAAGTTATGTTAAAATCATGTATATAATGAAAACATTATGTTGTTATAATGAGGAGAAAATGTTCTGAACTTTATCAACAACCTCCAGGCAAGTTCATTGGGTTTATCAGTTCACAGAGAAGTTGCCTAGTTGCACATTAAAAATATTATCGTCTCAACCACCACTACTCATTTGTATAGTGCATTAAGGCTGTGATCCAGGTAAGTCACTAAGCACCCGCCAGAAGTAGTAGTAACCTATTAAAATATGAAGTAATGCCAGTAGTCTAATCTCTCTTCTCTCATTCATGTTCAGTGTATGTTATCTTTTTTCTTTTCTTTAAAGTAAAAGCTCAGAAGTGTTTTTGAAGACGAAAAAAGAGATGTTTTGATAAGTCAGGCTTCCTTCAGGAAGACTTCTATGGCCACAAATTACAGCTGTAAGAATGGAGTTAGAAACTTGCTCAAATGCCAAGATAAACCAATGCTCCTAGATCTCTAATCACACGCAAAAAAGCACTTTAGAACACAAGTTCCTGAGTCTTTTTTTTACCAAAGTATTTGCAATCTTTAACTTTTTTGTCTTTAATCTGAATCAACCCTTAAAATGCGGTGCTCATGTGCTAAAAGAAAGATAAGCTGTCCATGAAAAACTGTATTATAGCTGATGACATCTACCAAAAGAAATTTTTCTTGCCTTTTATTGGAACCAGAGAAGTCACTTACCAAACATTTGTTTGGCATCGCATTTGGCTAGGATTTATTTACGTATTTATTTAAAGCATTAAGGATTAGCATTTGAATCTGAAAAACTTAAGTTTGTATATAGCAGGTAAATGCATGGCTTTTTCTACAAAATATGATCCTTCCCTACAAAACAACGGTAAACATGTTTCCGTGTTTTGTTTTGATGATTCTGGCCTTAAATGTTGTTCCATATGGTACAGTGAAAATAACAACGAAAACACTGGGAAATGGAAGGTTATTAGAATTTCTAATTCCTCTGAGCAGCAAGGCCATTCAGGAAGTTAACACCACATAAACTGGTACTTCTTTAGGATGCAGAAAAGAAAGTCTAACCGAGTGCGGCAAAGACATGCTTAGATAGTAATTAAAAATGGACCAACTGGAACGCTTAGCCTTCAAGAACTTAACACAGGATGGGAGAATGGGCATAAATTGCTGGGCTTTAAATATTAAGATACCAAGTTTGCAGGGGAGACAAGTGGCCATACCAGCAACAGAGTAAAACTACATTAAAAAACCTGAACTTGTTCGTGCCAGTTGACTCTAATGTCATCTCAGGTAGAATACACTGAGGTATTACACAATGACTATGTGTTTTAAGACACCTCCAGTAACTCCACTGTGGAGCCGCTGACAGTTAGGGAGTCATTGCTTGACTCAGTCCCAAGTATACAAAATCACAAGGAGTGGATGAGGTAGGAAGAGACCTCTGGGTATCATTTAGCTCAAACCCACTGTCCAAGCAGGGTCACCTTGAGACAGTTACCCACGACTATGTCCAGTCAGGTTCTAAATGTCTCCAACGATAGAGACTCCATAATCTTTCTGGGCACCTGTGCCAGTGCTACATTAACTCTCACACTGAAAATGGCTTCTCTTGTTTAAGCAGAATTTCTTGTATTTCAATTTGTGTCCATTGCCTCTTGTCCTGCCACTTGATAGCGCTGAGAAGAGTCTGGCTCGACCTTCTTTACACCCCCCGCTGCCACCTCATCCCTCCCTCCCCGCCCCGTAGTCCCAGCTCTCTCAGTCTCTACTAATATGTCATATATTTCAAGCCCTTAATCATCCTGGTCACCCTTTGCTGGACTCATTCCAGTCTGTCCTTGTCCTTCATGTACTGAAGAGCCCAGAACTGGAACCAGCACTTCAGATGTGGCCTCTCCAGTGAGGAGTACAGGGCAAGGATCACCTCCCTGTCCTGCTGGTAACACCCTTTCTATGCAGCCCAGGAGGCTGCTGGCTTTCTTCATTGAGACGTAGAAACAGGTTGTTTTTCATGAGAGTGTAACACATAGGAAGGACTTCTACACCTTAAGGGATTACAGCTTCCACAAGTTTACATGGATTTAAGAGCAGACAAATCCACAGAAAAGAAATCCATTGAGGATTATTAAACAAAATCAGCTACAATATCGCAATATGTCCCTGAGCTATAAAATTGGAAGCTCGACGAGTTGGAAGTTGGATGATGTATCACTGTGTACTTCCTGTATCCCTATGCTTAAAGCATCCCTTTTTGACTGTGGCTGAAGATATTAAGCTAGATGGTCCTTTGGTCTGATGTAGGGCTATTCTTGGGAATTACAAAATGCCACATGAATTGTGTATTATCTTATACACACTGCAGTCATTTACCAAGTTTCCAAATTAATTTGATTATGAAAGATACAAGATTATGGAAGCTAACTATATTTAAATAAACAACACTGTTAAAATTTAATTAAAAGTTCACAACTTGTTTCAATTAAGCAGTAAGAAAAGCCCCTTGAAGAAAAATACAATGAAGATTTCACCTCATATCCCAATCAAATGAACTCTCAAACCCAGAATGGCACTTAAAAGTCAAATGTTTCTCAGTGTACAAAGACCTTTCAGTTTTTCAGCATCCTTTCCGAAAGTGCAAGAAAGACATGTTGGAACACACAGATATATCCACCAGGACAACAAACAGTATTAAAGACACTCTTCCAGTTCTTCAAATTGGTAGTATAATCAAAGGACAGAGATCACAATTTAACAGGCCAATATTTTATTGCTCTCCAGAAATTTTCATATCATGCATACTTCTGATAGGCCTTTCCAGCTACCTTCATGAATTTGTGAAGTCTGTTCAAGTTTGACAATCTCCTACTTTTTCTCAGTTGAGATGTGTTTGATAATATAGTCCTAGGATTACCACCTCAATAGTTTGTATTTTCTCCTCTCTTTTGACATTCAAGTCCTCTTATAGTTTAAAGTACATTTCTCCTATAGCTTAAAGTACATTTTTACACACAAAAAAAGCTCCAGAAAATCTCTACTATTCCTACAGGGCACAAATGATGTTCCTAAAACCCACTCATTCACGTTAGAATGTATTTCATAAATGGTGGCACTACGTAATGGGACTTGTGAACCAACACCACATGACCATACATTAATCAGCAGACAGCACACTGAATAAATGAGGCAATCTTCATTAGTAACAGATGGTAAGTTTCAGCAGTTGCTATTTTATAGGTTGCGAAAGATAAGGACAGTATAATAAAAATGTTCAAACAGCGGTTGTTACTTTGTAAGAAAATAACTACGGGATGCAAATCTGCAAGAATCCTTTTTAAAAATCTCAATTTACATATAGTCTAGTCATCAAATTTAATCTTTTTCCCTTGGAATGCTGTAATTTGAGACATTTGTTCCCGGCGCCTCTTGCTTGCTTCCCATGACGGATGAAGAGGCTGCTCCAAACATGCTTTCTTATTGTCACATTTAACACCTGCAGCTTTTGCAAATGTTTGCTTCTTGAGCTGTGGTTCCTTTTTAAGAAAAGCTGTGCAAGAAGTACAGAATAAAACATTAACTACATCATGAACGTTCATAAAAATATGCTAAAACTATCTTGGGATTGCAGATATTTTCAAGAATTTCTTAATGAGCCATAGGGAACACATTCTCTGACTCTTCACAGCAAGATTTCCTCATCTTGCAGGGCAGTAAATTGTCACTTGGTAGACTGCAGATAGTTAAGTATTATTATTAATGACCACACTGAAAATTTGCATAGACAAATATTCAGCACAGTCTCAACATTTTTCTTCACAATAAACCAATAAGATATTACACAATGTAACAAAATATGACTGAAATTATATCCTTGATCCAGTGAATTCCAAAATGGAACCATATACTACAAATAGAATAAAATATTGAACGAGATATTGAAGGAGTTACTCTAAGATAAACTACTTGTTAAAACATCATAATATGACACCTTTACCTGTGCACAGGTAACACTAACTGCTCAACATGAAGACAGATGGAAAAGCACTTTCCTGTATAAACCCTACTTTAAATATTTCTAATATGCAAAAATAGGAAATAGAAAACAATATCCACACGTTAAAATGAAAGCTCAACAATTTGACCATTTTAACAACAAATGTTAAAATATATGCCACAAAATTGAAATGAAACAAAAACAGATTGTCATGATTAGGCTGCAGAGGCAACAGAATCTCAAGATGTTTTTACTCTTCTAACTTTACCAGCTTAAGTAATACATACCTGTTCTTCCATTTTTGAGAAGGTGGTCTTTAGTATTTCTAAAAATAAAAAGAGAATTTAGGATTTTTCAAGAAACTTGTAAGATGACAAACACCTGTGAATAGAGAATCATCATCACCAAAACATTTGTGCAATGACTTTTCAAGCATAATGTGCAAAACTCTTACATATTGTTTCCTCTTTGTTAAAAAAGAAGCAAAAATAGAAGTATCCAGTAGTGATTTAATTTAGATGCAGGTCTAGTTAGGCATCCTATGTATATGTCAGTGCCAATGTGAATATGAAAAACGTGTAAGTGTGAAGAAAGCACAAGAAGACTGCAGAGTAGTTTATGTGAAAATGTTCTAAGCTGTAATTGGCTGAAATTCTCTTTGTTTGGTAAGGGCTACTAAAAATCACAACAATTTCCATTACTGCAAAGGAGGGAGGGAATGGAGAACATAACAAAGGGAAATGGTTTACCTTCTTCTGTTTTGAGACTTCTGATTAGAGGTAGACAAAGAACTGCAGAACATTGATTCCAGCTTGCTTGCTTTTGCGTGTGGCTTTCCTTCTTCCACGATCAAATCTTGCACTGCCCCAGGTGCTGTGTTCTTTTCTTTCTTCCCTATGTTTTTCTGAAATCTATCCTTCCCTTTTGCTGAAGAAAGATCAGTAACTGCTGCTATCTTTTTCTTTCTTTTTACTTTGCCAATGAAGAAATCATCATTGCTGTCACTGTCAGAATCTGATGACTGGTTGTAAAACCTCTCTTCAGTACTATCATCAAAGTACTCCTCTTCATTAGGATGTTCCTGGCCACTGTCATGATTAATTATGTCTTTTATTGCATTTAATTTGTTCATGCTCATATTTTCTTTCATTCTTTGATAGCGAAGTTTCTTTCCTGTTTTATTCTGAGTGACTGCTGGCATTTCTACTGCCTGAAATGAAGATTCTTCTGGAGTATATGCTCTCTCCATTTCCACAGTTTTCTGCTCAGATTCACTGTCACAAAGGTCTTCAGCCACCCTGTCAGTTTCTATTTTCTTACTGATTTTTGTTTTTTGTTCACATCCTTGCTGTTTCTGACCTAGTTTAAGAGCTTGGTCATCCAAGTTGCTATTGAAATGTTGCACTGATTTAGGCTGTTCTTCTGACTTGGCCTTTTTCAAAGGAGTGGTTTTTGCTGGGTTCTTTCTTGCATCCTTAAAAGCTTTTACAGCAGCTATACAAGGAGCAGAAGAAAAATATTTTGTTGCAGGTACACATGAGTTTCCCTAAGTTATTTTAATATAATAAAACATTTTTGCAAGTTAAATATGTTGTACTGAGTAAGCGTATTTTCAATGTCCTTATCAACCATTTACTAAACACATGGGGCAAGAAATACCTTAGAGTACAGCATCAACAAAAGTTAGGAAAAGAAATTATTACCAACTGAATACACTGTTAAACTTGGGTTTAACTGTGAACTTTTCTTTCAGAAAATAATCTTCAGCTGATAATCATGCTCCTTTAGGACAACACTTTGTGCGTAAAAACTGCAAACAAACAGTAAATTGCTCAGTTATAATTAAATGGGTATTTGTCATGCTCTGTTATTAACAAAGTAACTTTGTGACATTCTTACTAGGACTTGACCCTTTTTAACATCAATTTTAGTTGGAAAATTTGAGTATAAAGAGAATAGGAGATAACTTAAAGAACCAGAAATCATTCCCTAAGGATTCTGGGAACAGTTTCCAGGGAAGTTTAAGGGAGTAATTTGCAAAACCTTTTAGCTGCCTTTGGAAACCCAGCTGTAATGCTCCTTTTACCTTTGTATCTGCATGTTACTGTGCTCATTGCCAGTTCAGTCCTATTTAATTTAGAGATACTCCATTATATCAATTTGATTTTTAGAGTTCCACTTATGAGTCCTGTTTGTCCTACACCCTGTACATTAAATGTCATATGGCATACTGTCACATATAATCCCATTTCAACCAATACAAATGACTACAAGCTTGTGACACTTGGTTCACTGCAGCTACCTAAATTTTTTTGGTTTTTTACTTTTCTTTTTATACTGGTTGTTTGTGTCAGGAATATACAGAAACAAGGTAACGCAACAGTAAGCTACTGAAGTCATAAACAAGTTAATAAAATATTTCATACCTTTAAGTTCAACAAATCTGGGTTTCAGGATGGGGTGTGTTGCAAGTCTTGCAATGGCTCTCTCAGCTGCAGTACAATTTGGCTATACAAAATAAATTCAAAGGCATGAAGTCAATAAAACAGTGAATACCTGTATAAGTCTGTATCAGTTATGCTACAATGCATACTAATGCAATTCTGGACTATGAATTGAACAAGAGGAAAAGCTTATGACACTATAATATTTGAGTATTTCTTATTTTTTCCTGTACTACTGTCATTCTAAATGAAGAAAAATCTGACTGCCTAAACACTAACAGAAACATAACACACATGCAAATCTGTTATTTCTCAGGTACTGAATAGGGATAACATGATTTTTATTTTAAAGGCATACCAGACACATCTCTGAGAGCTAACATGCTGATTTTTACATTCACTATTTCTTACATGTGCAAAGCAAATTAATGAAGCCCCTGAATAAAAAACATCATACTGGTAGAAGGCATTCTGCATGAAGAAATACAGCAGCTTGCAAGAAGTGCAGTATGGATGCCATAAAAGTAGGCAAAATGACAGAGCAGGTATTGAAGGAATATACATTAAATGCAGTTGAGAGGCACGGTCTAACCTGATCTTAAAGACAAACCACCTTGAATTCGATATGGTAGAATACTGGAATTCTGTAGACTGATGTGAAAAACAAATATGATCTTCCTGCTTTAATTTGAAGAAAAAGGAGAAAAGTAGGAATTGCTTCCATTTCTGACTTCCTTTTTTATATATTAGAAGTCACAGGTATGACACATTGTAAAAGCTATCTCATTTTCGGGTTCTTGTTATCAATCTGCTTGAATAACAAGATGAGAGGTGCCTAAGACTTTCCAAAGGCAGTTTTGTCTTCTTTTTTTTTGAAGGTACCGAAAGAAGTTGTAGCAGGGTTGTAAAACACTAATTTAACAGGAAGATTTCTTAAAGCCTGCAGTGGAATTCTTTGGGAGAGAGGAGAAAAGACACACCTTCCTCCTCGTGGTACTGTACTGTAATGGATATATGTTTAAATTGTTGCTACCTGTGATTTGAGCTACATGCTACAGGAAGTACTACAGCAGAAGCCACCCGAACCAACAGATGATGAGCCTTGTAAAGAGCTGGAAAGGTGTCCCATGACCCAAACTCAGCTGGTTTTGGTGCTCAGCAACTCAAAACGACACACTGCCTCTCCTGTCCTAAGCGACCACTGCAATGGAGCCAAAGTCACAATTGTAGGGAATAAGGGGTGGAGATTGTACTGGCTTTACCCTGGGACGGAATTAACTGTCTCCACAGCAGCCAAGATGGTGTTGTGCTTTGGACTTCTGACTAACACATTTTAGAGTTGGTAACACACCAATGTTTCAGTTATTGCTGAGCAGTGCTTGCACAGTCTGAGGGCCTTCTCTGTTTCTCACTCTGCCCTCCCAACAAGCAGACAGGGGGTAGGCAAGAGGCTGGAAAGTAAACACACCTGGGACAGCTGATCCAAATTGACCAAAAGGATATTCCGTTCCATATCAAGTCGTGCTCAGCAATAAAATCTCAAGGAAAGGAAAAGGAAGGGGGAAGGATGTGCATTTGTCTTCCCAACTAACTGTTACGTGAAATGAAGCCCTGCTTTCCGGGATGTGGCTAAACATCTGTCCCCTGATGGGAAGTAGCAAATAAATTCTTTATTCTCCTTTGCTTGCACACATGGGAAGTAGCAAATAAATTCTTTATTCTCCTTTGCTTGCACACGCAACTTTGCTTCACTTACTGAACTGTCTTTATCTCAAGCCATGAGTTTTTCTCACTTTTGCTCTTCTGATGCTATCCCTGTCCTGCAGGGATGGGGTGTGCAAGCTGCTGCTGGGTGCTTAGTTGCTGGCTGCGGTCAAACCACAACACAAACACTACCTAATACATCAGCAATGCATGTTTAAAGTATCTGATTTGCTTGACATGAGTGCTCAGTGGGGAATCTTACTTGTTTGTATGTACATTTTCTTCCAGCAGAAGAAATGCCATTTAGTATAAACAGTTATGTATTCATTGCATAAAGATAGATGGACACTTCATGCCAACTACTAGTGCAGAAGAGTCACTTTCAGTGCTTTGGTCTGAAGGAAACAGAGCAGAAGATGACACTACAGCTACAGCAGAACCAGTATTTCTAAAGGCAGAAACTTTTAATTGGTTTGCAAAACATAGATCTTGTTCCTCAACCAATGCAAAATCCCATTTGTATTTCTTTTGCCATAGTTCTAGAGCATACAATACATACTCTGGGTATGTCTGCTTATATTTCATGTTTGAAGTGCAAAACACTTGGGAATTCTAGTACCTTCCTTTCTCCTCAAGTCTCTGCTATTACATCGTTATTTCTTCAGGTCAAGAAAAACTGGAAAAATATTTTCTCTGTAGACTGTCTACAGAACTATGAACACTGGCCAGAGGAGACGGGTCAAAAGATTGGTCCATTTCCAAGGGCCACAGACTGGCTTACTTTCAGGCTAGCCTAGCTCTGAGGACTTGAAATCTGAATTTTGATCCCCATGTGACAGTGCTGCATGCTGCCACCAGATTCCTGGGACAGCAAGCTCACATTTCTGAAGATCAAACGCTATTTTCTTTGGAGATTTTTCTATAGCTGGAAAATCTATTTCTGAACTTAATTAATACACTTTTTCCCTCAGCTACTTCCTGTGGGTTTTGAAAGAATATACCATGAAGTTCAGAAAGCAGCAGCAGTAGCTTCTGTGCAACATCTGGTGTTCTTTAATTCAAATATTTATAGAATGGGTTTAAGCATATACATGCCAATCCATATGGAATAACTGCATTTTTTCCTTATAGCAAAATACTTCACAAACACTACTCACACTGATAGACAGTAGCCAGCAAACATACAATATGACATTCGCATTCTTTAAAATTTCCCATTTTTCCATTTTTTTGGCATATCCAATGCTCAATGTATTTTTCCTCAAGTATTTTCCAGTATATAAAAACTTGGCAGAAAAGAAAACTTAACAGAAAAACGTCAAGTGTATTTACAGCAAGAACACCGTTTTCCCCTCCTCCTGCTCCCAGCACATTTAATTATGCAGATACTGGAACTGTACATGTTTATTCTCACATGTTCCTGCTACTTCTTGTATTGTTTTGCGCTATTCATTTTTTCATGCAAGCATATCCTAGTACTTTCCATAGGAACACTCTTCCTCATTCAGTGTGCAACTGAGGTGCTGCAAAATGAACAAAGCAACTGAGCAGTGTATAATCACACTTTTCAGTGAAAAACTGTAAGCTATGTACATAACCACATGAAAGCCAGTCTCCTCAAACTTTTTATCTTGGTAAGTGATGCATTACTTCTGTATATAGTATTAAAGACGTGCGTCTATCATCACTGACATAAGTCATTAAAGTCCATGCAGACATTTAACTAAATTAACTGCACTGATCTCTGTATTTTCAAATCTCTTAAAATGAAAAAAAAACCCCAAACTGCATAAACAAGCATTCTTCATCCAGAATGGTAGCGGTGCACACAGATGCACAAACCTCAAAATGTAACTTGTCAGTTATCACATAGTAAAGCAGCAGTTGTATAACTTACACATGTGCAAACACACACGCATGCCCCACATCAGGGAGACAAACTGTATAATGTGGCAATGATTGGGAAGACAATGGAAATTACAAGCTTGCTAAGATAAAAACAGATACATAACCCAAGTTTTGAGATGTGCTGGAACAGGGGTCAGAAGAAGTATGGAATGACTCTGAGGTGGCAGCACTNAAAAAAAAAAAAGGTCAAGCAGAAGTTGTGTGGGTAGTACCTGCTTCATTCAATGCAGGTGATAAAGTAAGAACGAGAAACTGATTGTCTCAGGGCCAGGGGCAGATGGGATTGCAGGAGTTGAAAGGGATACCTTGTTAGTATGCTTGATACAGCAGAATTTCAGGAAGAATTAAAGCGCAAAATCCTGGGATTAACTCAGGAACGTGAAATGGAGACTTCTGACATTGCTTCATTCTGATTACTCTTCCTGCTCAAGTCTACTTTTGTTTGTACCCTCCCTGCTATAATTATAATCAACAATAGGAAAGAGGTCATGCTTTTATTCTTCAATTGACTTTTGCACAAAAGAGAATTGCCTTGTTACAGGTCTCACCAGAAACAAGACTGCTACTAGAAGAGTATACTACTACAAAGTCTACTACTAGAATTTCAACTGGGTCAGAGGACAGTACTACCAAACTGGTAATGCTGGGTGGCCCTGCATCTGTTACTTTAGATCATCTCTCAGTTATTTAAAATAATGACATTCAAATGGAGACAGTCAGAAACCCCACTGACAAGTATGCAGTACATGGCAAAAGCCATGACGCAAAAAGTAACCTTGAAGCATGTCATACTCAAGCTTCTAAACTAACTGGAAGTGCAGTTTAATGTCAAGTGTAACAACAGCCCGATTTTAAGAAAAAAAAAAATGGCAGAGATAATGCTAACCAGGGTAAGCACTAAAAAAAAAAAAAAAGTCCCCAATTCTGGGCCAAAACAAGATGTCATTGGAATACCCTTTGTAGCAGCTTAGGAGAAGAGCTGTTTCTCTACTAAAAAAAAACCCAGAAAACCTGTTAATCCACACATTCCTCCCAGCACTCTAACTAGTTACAGCTGTCCTTCATAATAGCAGATGTGGTTAATGTGGAGTCACAGGGTGGCTGAAGGTGCCAGATCATGGCTGCCACCCAAGTCCATCCCATGACCTCATACTGCTTTGGACTAAGACCCCTGAGAAAAGTTACTTTCCGACTGTGAAATGCTGATAGTTCTCCCTCTTCCTTTATGTCTGTAAGACATACAGTAAGTGACTTGTGGCCATCAGACACAGGGAAGATTTTGGTATGAGAGGCAACTGGTTATGGGTATCACTTGTGGCAGCATTGTTGTGTGTCAGCTCCTAATAGCAAGAGATTGTTTGTTGACCCTGGCTGGACACCAGGTGCCCACCAAAACCGCTCTATCACTTCCCCTCCTCAGATGACAGGGGCATGTTATGTTGCCTCTGCTGCTCCTTCCTCCTCAGGGGGAGAACTCCTCACACTCATCCCCTGCTCCAGCATGGGGTCCCTCCCACAGGATACAGTCCTCCATAAACTCCTCCAATGTGAGCCCTTCCCACAGGCTGAAGTTCCTCATGAACTACTCCAGCATGGGTCCCTTCCATGGGCTGCAGTCCTTCATGCACAGGCTGCTCCAGTGTGGGCTCCTCTCATCATGGGACCACAGGTCCTGCCAGGAGCCTGCGGCAGCACAGGCTCCCCACAGGGTCACAGCCTCCTTCGGGCACCCACCTGCTCTGGTGTGGGGTCCTCCACGGGCTGCAGGTGGATATCTGCTCCACCGTGGACCTTTATGGGCTACAGGGGAACAGCCTGCCTCACCATGGTCTTCCCCATGGGCTGCAAGGGAATCTCTGCTCTGGTGCCTGGAGCATCTCCTCCCCACCTCCTTCTTCACTGACCTTGGGGTCTGCAGAGTTCTCTCTCTCACATATTCTACCTCCTCTCTTCTGGCTGCTGTTGCTGCACAGTTTCCCCCCCTCCCCTTTCTTAAATATGTTAACCCAGAGGTGCTACCACCGTCGCTGGTGGGCTCAGCCTTGGCCACCAGCAGGTCTGTCTTGGAGCTTGCTGGCATTGGCTCTACTGGACAGGGGGGAAGCTACTAGATTCTGTTGCCCACCCTGCCCCCACCGCCCTGCTACCAAAACCTTGCCACACAAACCCAATACACTCACCTTGATAATAGGAGGATGGATCAATTAGGGAATGCACTAAACAGGTCTCTGCTGGATTTGCTAAGAGTTTAAAAGAGAGTGGTTCTCCCAAATACAGAAAAACAAAGAGCAATCCCATAGTATTCACAGGACAGAAACAGCACTAAATGCTTCAGACTCTGCACTGAAAATGGATAGCCAAAACCTGTCAGATTTATAATCAACTTATTACTCAGTTTTTACTCAAGCTTTCCTAATTTTCCATGTAACATCAAAATGATGGTACAGGTATTAGCTACTTCTTCCTATACAAGCTTACTAGCAAGACAGGTGAGAAATTCCTATGGGAATTACTTCTGTATGGATCTCAGAAAATCATGCAAGTTTCAACAATTTTTTTTTAATTGGACTATATACAATTTTTAAAATTGACTGATGAAAAATTTCTAATTGAAGCTAAAATGTATATCCTCACAGATTTAAAGCCTTTACAAAATAACTCAGCAGGGTAATATCTTGTAATAGAACAATAGAAGAAAAAAACTGAACAATTTCTTACAAAACATCACGATACACAAGTAAACCTGAAGTGCTCCTTGGCTTCTTGTTTATTACTCTTTTCAATGCTTGCCACAGTTTACATTGGTTTACACAGTTTTCTGTTATATTTACTTTATTTATCTTGCAAGCATTATGCAAGTTGAAGACCCATGGCAACATGGGGTATTCTCAACAATCTTCTCGCTCTTCTGCAAAACTGCACACAACAGAAGGTAAAGTTGTGTAGAATCTAGTTGACCTTGCACTGATGGCAGTAGCACTGGCAGTCAACTCATCACCGACTTCTGCAGACTCTTGAATCCACTGTCAGGGAGAAGCATGAGATTCTTCTAAATACTGTCAAGGTGCTTACATTGCCCTAACTTCACTTGCATGTCTGGACCAAAGCTGTTCTTTTCCCCACAATTTGTTCATTAGATTTACCTTCACTCGTACATCCAGTTTGGCTTGTCTTTTATAAAAAAAGAGTATGAAGTATAAATTTGTTTCTATCATTGGCTCCTCTTCTTTTAAAGTAAGAATTTCAAAACAGGCATCAAGTTCAAACAAAAATACATTTCTTGCTGTTCTTTGCTGCATGCATGATAAAAAACCATCTACTATCCAAGCATCTGAAAAAGTTTAAAGGACTTTTAAGCAGCCTAGCACTTCACAAGTGTTAGAAAACCATATTTAATTGGAGTATAAAAGAGTCAATAGAGTTTCTCTGGATTAATCTGTCACAACTAATTTAGCCAACCATACAACTGTAAGGTAAACGCTTCTTTTTCAGACTGGGAAATGGTCAAAGAGAAATGGGAGTGTTTCATCCCAAACTACCACAGTGATCTACAGCAGAGCTTGGCATAAACCCTAGTCCTACCCAAGTACAAATTATTTACTTAATCTCCTACTAATTCCTTCCTTCTTCTCTTTATGCATAAAATAATTCCTATGATTGTTTCAATAAAGAAGAGTCAGAGCAAAAAAATCCTGAATAAAACAGGCATGGATTCTTAATTATCTCCTCATGGACAATCGGGTCAACTGTAGGTGTAAGCTGAAACAGCAAGATTGTGGGAAAACTCAAATGCTGCTTAGTCTTCTTCACTTCTTCCAGGGCTAGTAACAATACCTGTCTATAACCCTGTCGTGGTTTCAGGTCAGCTCAGCCGGTAACAAAGCACCACGAAGCCGCTCACTCACTCCCCACCCCCTCGCCTGGCCACGTTGGGATGAGGAGAAAATCCAAAGGCAGGCTCGTGGGTCGAGACAAGGACTGGCAGGGATCACTCCCCACTTATGGGCACGGGCAAAAGACAGGCTCAACTTGGGGAAAAAAACAAAATCAATTTCATTTACTACAAATCAAATCAAAAACAAAACACAAGGGTATTAGGAAGGGAAACCAAACATCAGAACACCTCCCCCCACGCCTCCCGCCTTCCCGGCTCAGCTCCATTCCCGGTGCTTTCTACCTCCTCCCCCCAGCGGCACAGGGGAACAGGGGATGGGGGTTCAGTCAGCTCGCCACACATCGTCTCTGCTGCTCCTTTCCTCAGGGGGAANAACTTTCCTGGCGCGGGTCCTTTCCGCGGGCTTCAGTTCTTCCCGAACTTTCCTGGCGCGGGTCCTTTCCGCGGGCTTCAGTTCTTCCCGAACTTCCCTTCCGCGGGCTTCAGTTCTCCAGTCTCACACTGCTTCAGCGCGGTTTTTACCATGGAGGCACGGCCATCTTCGGGAGCCTCCGCTCCACTGTTCACCCCCATGGGCTGCAGGGGGACAGCCTGCCATCTCACCACGGGCTGCAGGGCCATCAGCCTCCTCAGGCGCCCCTCCTCCCCCTCCTTCTTCACTGACTCCAGTATCGGCAGAGATGTTCTTCTCAGGTTTCCCAACCCCCACACTACCGGTTCCCCTTCTTAAATATGTTCTCCCAGAGGCGCTACCACCGTCACTCCCCGCCTAGAGGCGTGTCCGACATTTTGGGGCGGCGAGTTTTCCAGCAACTTCTTAAAGGAGCCACCTGTGCAGCCCCCCTCCCCTGCCACCAAAGAAAACCGTGCCACACAAACCCATAACAAACCCTCTCAGTTTGGCATCCCACACGAACAATGCACACACTTTTTAAGGTAAAAAATGTGTTCTTACGGTTACGAAAGAGGACATAAAGTGAGCACCATGCCAACTCCCCCTCACAGTTGTGGTGGTCTAATTCATTGTGACTACCAACACTGAAACCTCTGCCAGCCTTTGAAAAAACATAGAAGCATGTTGAACATTAAGCTATGGACAAACGTGTCTATGAAGTGGACAAATTGCCAGTGGAAAGCAGTTGTGAAGAGAGTGCTCCTCATATTAGATTCTAAAAAAATCATTAAGAAATATCTGTAATGTAAAAATATTACATGATTTGAATTGTACATCGAGTACAATTAATGTGTACAAAATATGTACAGTTCTGACTTACAGCAATGTAAAATCAAATACATAAAACAACAGTATAAAGCCTACATGGTTTTGCTTTTTATATATAGCTTTGTATAAAATATATGCATTTCATATATTTTGACATTTGAACAGTTGCGGCACTGTATCACTATATAAGATATATGCACCTTGCCAAAATGAACAAAAAAACTTGGCACACAGCACAGTAAAATAGATGCCACTAAAAAAAGAGAAAAACCCCTCCAAAAAAACACCTCCCACCCACC
>VYZV01021988.1:85594-98323 GCA_013401275.1 Pandion haliaetus | reverse complement strand
TTTTTCAATTTTTTTTTTTTTTTTTTTTGCATGAATTGCAGGAAACAGTTTACTGAGTTTGTGAATTCTGCTGGGAAAACTCGGGCCACAGATGTGCTCTGGAACTGTATCATTACCACTTGAAAAAACTCACAGTCCAGTTATATGATCCTCTGCCAGTACAGACTATCTACAATTAGAATCAGGACAAACTGGTGCACAGAATAAATTTATTTTAATAATCTTAATTTTTTCCCACAGATTATGGTCCAAAAGACCTGCCCACAGACAGGTCCAACAGAAACCCAAATCTCAAAGTTCCCTTAACGTTTTTTTCAGCAGAGCTTTAAAATAGAGTATGGTAACAAGAAGTGTAACCCCTTGCTCTTGGGGATCAATAAAACTCAGTTAAGTATCAGTACTAACACTACTAATCTCTACCAATCATTTTAAATGTAATTAAACATGCAGCCTCAATAACCCACTGTAGCTAGTAGGGAGTTTTATTTCTTTGATTTTGTCACTTTTTTGTGAAGATTGTTGTATTGGCTCATTATTCTTCAAACAAGGGCGGTAAGTTGCCTTTGACATTCTCAATCAACACATCAGCAATGACTAGGATGACTTTTATTGAAAAAAAATTCTTCTTCGAACTCTTCCTGGAATGGAATCCTGCTCTCAATACCTTCCTGTGCAAACAGGACTTTACCTCTGTACTATGGTAATTTAATGACATAATGCGGTTAGAAAGATTTAAATGATTATAAACACAGAATATTAACAGGCTACCTACTAAAATGACCCACCTATTGAAACATAAACCCTTAAAACAGAGGCCACTTGGCAGAAGAACCCTTCAGTGTTTGCATTTACCAGTGTTCCCTAATCTCCGGTCACCGATTTCTAGCTTTCAGATTATGTTTGAACTGCCAGTTTTGACTTGCAAAGTCTATTGAACAGCCAAGAACAGGCCTGACAGATCACTTCTCGCACCATGCACTGTTACCAGAACAACCGTGATTAGGTCCTTCAGCAGGAGATTCATTATTTTAAAAAATAAACCCACCTTCATTCCCAATACTGATAACCAGGCCTCGTTCTCTCAAAGACTGCAACTTTAAAGCTCGGTAGTCTCCTTAATCCACAGAACACCATTTTAAATATCTTCATTTAGTCAATATAATCCATCTTCTTAAGTATTGAAGTCTTAACTCGTTCCTCTCAAAGAGGAAATAACATAGCATTATGTTATCTACACATTTTCCATTATATGTTGTTTGTATAACTGTTTTGTCAGACTGGTCCAAGCCAGGAACAGACATACTAATTTTCTCATCAAGCATTTGAAATAACTAATGAGAAAAACTGATTAAATATAATGTGTGAGTATTTTTCATTCAGAAAGATAAAATTCTAAAGATAGATCGCCAAAATCTGTATTGCTTTCAAGAGCATGCGTCTTTAAATTAGTTTACATTTTTTGGCAACTACTTTATTACAGATTCTAATAAATTATTTGTATCCATATGTTGAACTGTTTGATTTTTATGACCTAGAAAATTTTTATAATAATTACATTTTTATCAATACTAAACAATTCTGCTGATTAGAATACATTTGGTCCAATACCACTGAAATAAACTAGTACATGCTGTTGGGAAGACAACAAGATGCAAATGAAATAATTTTTAAAATAAATAGATTCTAAAATAGACCTTTGTAAAAGATAGCTTTAAAAACCAGTTTTTTAAAAACGTAAGATTCTAGTGCCTACTGTGTTATACTGTGTTATAGTTACACTATAAACATTTTTAAGGCAATACATGCTCTGAACTCTGCATAGCTCCTTTTATTAGGTGGAGATACTGAACTGCTTCAGTGGCAAATAGCCCAGCAAAATAGGGCAAATCTGTCTAGAAGTCAATAGGAAGCAGAGCAGTAAAAGATACCCTTAAGCGATTTTACATTTAATAGCAACCTACTTATGACAAGATACATTAATTTCAATAGCAATAAAAAACAGACAAGAGCATCTATCCCAATAATGCATTAGTTTAAAACTACTGATTACAGAGAGAACTTCAGTGATTTTGAAATACTACTAGTGTCATGAATTACAGATTGAGACTTCATATAATCAGGGATTATGTGTCTTTAATTTTTCATTGACCAAAATCTATTAGAAATGGGAACGTGATAGCTTAATGGCTTCATGCTTAAATCTATGCAGACTGCAAACCAGTTGTGTCCTCTCTTGCCATCTGTTCCTTGATGGTACTTAATGATTAAGTCTAGTATTATAACGCACCCTAATTTTAAATGTATCATTGTTTGAATGTATTTGTTAAGTATAGTGAAACACTGAAACAAGCAGTTTGGAAAAAATTCTACATAAGTGTACATCTCGAAGGGTAATAAATATCAACTGTTACTCTGTCCGTGTTTTAGCTTCCACTAGCACAGTATTCACTTTTACACATAAATGTTGCTTGCCTACTAAAGTTGTATCTTTTTCCAAAGTCCCTCTAATTGGAATACTAAGACTTACTCTTGCTCTCTGCCAAATACTTCAATAATTATTGATACCAGACTTTTTGGATAGATTTCATCATTTACTATTATCAAAGGAATAATAAACACGTACAAAATGTGTTTTACAAATAAATTTAATACAGGAGTGTCCTTTTACTGTGAAAGTTAAAAGAAAACCAGGGCCTTCACCGAAGAATAACTGATAATCTCCAATTTGCTTTAAACATTTGAAGCAACACCAGACAAAGCAGTACTTTGAGGCAATGAAGTTATCAGAAGCACCTCTGCATATGGGACGAAAGGAGCACTGGCCTTCACCAGTGTACTGTTTGATCAGTTTTAAAATCATCAATCATAGTCAAAAGGTCAGCCTGCAGGAGTTACAGTATCAAGGAATGGGGCAGATTCTGAAGTACGATACTGTCAGCATCTGAACCTTGTGATCACGCAAGTTCTAGAAACATTGGTACAAGATGGCATACTTCAAACTCCTGCATCTACCGGTACTATCAATTTCTGCTGCCAAAGAGTATTTCCATGCTAAAATCTTAACTCCTTTTCTACACCTCTGGCACACATTCACCAGGATTTCTCTGTTGATAGAAATCGATTTAAATGGATGAATTCCCTAAAGAATAATTTGTGACACAGCCTATCCACTGCTGACGTGTGCAAGGAACTAACTTGGCACATTCTTACCTGAAAAACAGATGGCAATAAAATCCTTCCACCTCTCGAAGAGTACAAGACCTGCAAGCCCTGAGGCTGTAATGTATTGATGATATTGAACGACGTGGTGGCCCGGTGATATTGCACCATGCACACACGACTATCACAACTGGAGAGCCGCATGTTCTAGAGTTGCTCAACTGTTCACTTTTCAACCCTGCTTAGCCATTGGATCTTTGTGCACTTACACAGGATCCAGTAGAAGGATGCTCTGATCCTAACTTGCAATAAGCAAGCAAATGTTGTGATTTATACTAACCACTCTTCTTTGCCTTTTTAGTGGGCATTTATGACAATCTACCTCTTACTTGTAAAATGCCTGTTTTTCTACCCTTGAGACAATACTGTTAGAGCAGCAATCAATGCATGGTTAAAACGATCGTGTCGTCCTGCAGACATCTGCTCAAACATCTAAAGCTATCATTACAAATGCTGAGATATCCTTTACCACAATGTAAGCTGCATATTAATACCTCAATTTAAGGACACTTTGCTAACTCTGCACTTAGCAAACATTGACTTTATGTGCCAGAAGTTCAACAGCTGTATCAAAGTTTTTTTGCCTCATGCTAATGTGAGTTTTAGGAATTAGGTCTAACATCAAAAGCCTTACGGCCCTTGCACAAAACCCCATTTCCTAGGTTTATGTCCACCATCATAGGCTGAAGCCCTATGTCTACTTTTACTAAAACACAACCAAGTGGCCTACAACAAATCGACTGGCTGGTGGGGATCACTGGGAACACTGCCAAGAACATATGAGGAGATACTGAGCACATGCAGACAGCTTTCCTACTCCCTGCCTTAGCTCTGCAGCATCTGACCAGGCTGAACTACTCACAGGGTAGCTGCACAGTGCCTAACCTCTGGTTGGCACTCACAGCAGAGGAGCTGCCTAATTACTCATGGTTGAAGTGTGCTAGAATAGCTGTATCTGAAGCAGTGCCATAAGCCTTTGTGCTGAGTGACCCTGTCTCCCCCTTCTCCATCAACGTGAACCTGCTGCGCCTCACGACCTCAGGGCTGCTCTGACCAAAAACTGCTCTGCTGGGTGGTCCCACTGTTAATGGTATTATTTGCATGAAGAGGCATCCCCTCATATCCGAACACTCCCAGGTTTACATGTGAATGTGCAAACAGCCAGACAAAATCATAGTATATTCAAGAGGTCTGGTGACTGCTCTTTAATTTCTCCCTCCCAGGGTTTTAAAAAGAGCAGTGTCCAAAACAGCCCAGATTTATTTTTTGTCCTTTCTCTTTTCCTTAATAGTTATAAGCAAGATGCATGCAGGTGAGCAAAATGTAGGACAAAATAAGAGAGGAAATAAAACAGTTCACCTGTCATCTACTAAGCACACACGTGTATGACTGAATTAACTCCTCCCAAAAATCCGTAACTTCCAAACTTACAGAGCAACAGCTGTCTTTACCATCACATAGTATGAAACAACTTTACTGCTATTGTTTCAACTTGACTATCAGATGTATTCTTTTCCTATCACACTAAAAAGTACTATGTCAAGGGAAAAAAAAAAAGCTTTCTGCCAAAAATTGAAAACAGTGAATCGCGACTCACTGCACCGAGTAACCTGGGTTACAACAATGAGAATGCGGACCAGCCTCTGCTCCACAGCTAGCAAAAGGTAAGCTGGCTTCCACCAAATTAAAAAGTTTCCCTGATGGAAAGGGAAATCCATAGGATTCAGAGCATCACAGAACACTTAACATTGTCACACAAAATAAACACCCCTGGATATTAAATAGTTGAGAATTCCTAGAAGAAACAACTTGACAAACAAAACTTTTTTTGAGCAAACAGATGAGAACCAGGAAGTCTGACAAACGTACTTCACTACTTCAACAAACCTAAACATCTTACAAGGGTCATCTTGTTGGTTTTTTTGGTTGGTTGGTTTGGGTTTTGTTTTTTTTTTTTAATTGCAAAAGGCCTAGGAGCAAATATTGTTTGAAAAGGTAGAATTAAGGCTGCTGTAGTACTTGCACTGTACTGCTTTCCAAATTGAACTAAAACAAAAAGGCAGCACAGGATGCAAGTGCATACACTCTACAAAGGACAAGCGAGCAAGAAGATGGACATACCACAGAAACAAAGCACTGAGGACAATGAATACTGAATCTTTGCTTTCTACTTTCAGCATTGTGTGTTCTTTTCCCTCTCAGGGTCAACGTTTTCTACTTCTGAAATGAGTTCACATTGTAAGATCTATTCAGTCCAGTACTGATTAAAAGACTAACTGAAAACCATTTGACGTTGTGATTAACACCTCTACGTAACTGACCATTAAAACACCACAAACATTTACACCCACAATAATCGGGTGACAGCAGTAAGATTAGCTTTACATAAATAAGCACTCACAGATGTGGATCACAAGATGCAGCATGACTTTACACCAAACATCAGAGGGCATTAAGTGAGAAAACGTTTTTACAATCCACCTTGGAAAGAACGTTCTGCAAACATGCAGGTAGTAGTTTGGAAGAAACATCAGAAACAGTTATAAAAGAAGCAGAATGAGGCCAGAAAGTTGTCATCAAAGATGGGAAGCAGCAAGCAGTACAGGAGAGAGGCAAATAAACACTTACCGCCCTTACCAAATGGTATTTGTGGAGCTAACATGCTAAGGTATTTAAAATATTAATATAAAGGAACATAACTTATGTAGGATTTAAAAGTAATACACATTTATGCATTCTTTATTTAAGCTTAAAAAAAACCTCTTACGAGATTGTTAAGTTTGCATACACAAGTTTTTCTCTTCTACCCTAACCAACTTCCAGCACCACAGCAGTATGTACTTTGCTTTATTTGATAATAATAGCACCACCAAAAATATTTTCTCCTTTTGAAGACTTGGAAAAATGTTCACTCGTGTTATTCTTTATTTTGAACTTTCCTGAAGCTATAAATTCTCAAAAATAGTATTAAAGTATTAAAAACCACGGGAAATACTGATGTAAAATCATTGCGGTGAGATGACACCAAAGCTACCTGAATATTGCAATTTCAGTGACTAAAAAGATCTGAAGTAGTAAAAATAGTGCCACACAGATTTCCATTAAATACTTTTGGTTAGAATGTTATGATTCTAGAATTTCCTTTTCTTATGAAGTACAATAAACCTTCAGTAAGTGAATTAGTAACAGTAAAATACACATCTTCACCTTTTTCCGTACCAATTTTTAGACTAGCAAGTGACAGATATGAGCCCTTTGTACAGATTATTCCAGAGAATGAGACAAACTCAAATACAAGGCTCCTGGATATAAGGGGATTGCCAAAGAAAATAAAGTCACATTTCTTGCAAAAATTTTATCCACGTGAGCAACTTCATTGCTTCAGCACACTAACTGAAACGTGTTGCAAATACAGCAGTACATGAAGGACCTTACCCCTGTTAACTACCCAGACCTCCAAAATAAGCATACATATAAGGGCCTGTAAAAGAAGTGCATTCTTTTCATCTTAAAACATTAATATTCTTGTTAAGATGCAAACCAGCACTCTAAGTATGACGTCTGTCTACATTCTATCATACATCATACATATCTGTATTTTATTTTTGTCTGGCATACTCAATACTCTAAATATACAGCAAGTATATTCCCAAGCTACCAGGAAATTACACCAGACATTTTTTGCTCAAAGGCTTGTTTAAGAAAAACAAAGATACCACACAAACAAAAACTAGGCCAAACATTTCCCTCCAGCTTAAAATAAGATAATATTCTGTAATAAACCTAAGTGGACTCTATCTCCTATCACTATAGAAAAGGAAGCAAGTTTCCAAGTATCTCTAAATGTGCAACACATTCAAAGATTCACTCAATAGCCAGGAATATAATACAAGCCGCTTATAAGTTCATCCCTCACTATTTCCCAATCCAAAAATACACCACCAGGTATTTTTTGCTTTTTCCTCAGAGGAAGCCAATGGCAAAGCACACCAAACAAGTGTGGGTCAAGCAGTAGCCTTGCTTCGATTCAATGCCTTAACATCAATTAGTCCAATGAAACAAAGTGGGGGCATTTTGTAAGTACTGCTTAATAACAACTGCCTAAGAGGCCACGCCTCTTTGGAGCATCTTAAGGCATAAATACAGGATTCTTTAAAACAAAGCAAACAAACAGAGACTCCCACACAGTTATTACTAAATAATCTCTGACCACTGAGGTCATGTGCTCTAACAAAGCAGCATTTTGAAAAAATGTCTTGATCCCTAAATAATTACTATGTAGGGAAAAGTGGTACAGTATGAAAGACAAGGAAGGCAACAAATTGGTATTTAGTTTAGAGAAAAAGGAGGAGGAACGAAAAAACAAGAGGAACACATGAAAGAACACAAAGCTAAAAAGCCCCTTCTTAACAGAAGAAGCAAATGAGGAAAAATAGAAGTAAGCTTCTCAAATTTAGCATAGGATTAAGATGTGCTTGATTTAGCAACCAATTTGTCCGTTAACTAGATTAGTTTTTAAAGGAAAGATCAGAGCACAGCAATACTTTGCAAGGGTTCATGGTGTAGAGATCCCCAAATTAGCCATGAAACCTGAAGAAATACAGCCTTGCCAGTGAAAAATGCAAGCTGATAAGCCCAGGTATGGTATTTGTAGCTAACCTAAAAGTCTGGAATTTACTGCTGCTATACTACCGAGAACCACGGACCATTGTAGGGTGGCTCAAGGCACCTCACCCACTTGGGCAAACTGACCTTTCTGGTATAAAAATTAGAGCAAAAAAAGTTGTGTATTGCCTTTCCTTACAACACAGGCAGCCATGACAGCGGCGGCACAGAGGCAGAGGCAGGTAAAGAGCAGAGTCAGCCCCGCAAACGGAAGTATTACAGCCAGCCGTTAACTGGAACTGGAAAGCTCACCCAGCCTCAACGTTGGGTGCTGCTAAGGGCAAATGATGCTTAGATGAGCCACTCAGCCATCACACCTGAACCGCTAAAGCACACAGCACAGCCACTAGTGCAAAACCGGGAGATGTCTTCCCCTTGCTCAAAGTCACACTCGTGGCCTTCCCCACACGGTCCTGCAACTTCAGCTGAAGCCAACTCTCACTTCTGTAAGGGCAGCTCTATTCAGTAGTGCTGCACTGTGCTCTGTGGCTGTATCTCCTCCGTTACCTTGCTCAAGCATCTCTCCCTGTAGTCTTCAACGTAGTATCCGTGTGTCTCTACATATAAAGCAGCCTTCACCGAGCTACATCATAGAAGGAGACGATTTGTCAGTACACTCTTGACTTTCCTGACAATGAAACACATAAAACATATGCCTAGAAAGCTATTAGCAAGTTTGCTTCATTATTTTTGCAGAGGGCTTTGAAACAGCACATAGAATGTGAGTGAAATGCAAAATGCTCTGAAAATAAAACTGTAATGCCATAGTGAATATGTTGTTTCCTTGCCAGAATATTTTTTAATGCTGAAACAAGTTAATTTGTCTTCAGATCTTTCAGCTAAGATTGCTATTCATGGAACAGGTAAAAAGATGCAATAGAGCACCTCTGTAGGTATTAAGAAATACTTAACTCAGCTTTTATTCCCTGGCCCCAGCTAATAGCCTAGACTAAGGATGGCATAAGTAGTACACTACCAAAAGAAGTAAGGGGACAGAGTCGAAGAAACATACTGAAGATAGCACATGACGACGAGAGCAAAGAAGTGAATGTATACATGCAGAGGAAGGTTAGATTATTTACTTACTAATCTTCCAAATACTGCAAGAAACAAGAGCGAACCACAGAATAGCTTACTGCACAGAAATAAATCAGAGTAGACAGGATGAAGGGAAGTGGACATCAACTGCGGGAAAGGGTACCAGAGCATAAAGAAACCCCTAGTAAAACAGAGACATAAGCAAAGATCAAACACTTTAAGCATTCCACATTCAACCTACACTTTTTTGCCCTTCAGCTATCAAAAACCCAAGCACCTCAGAAGTACAGGTATCGGCTTATGTCCTCCTCATTTGCCCAATTCAAAGCTCACTGCAGGCAAAATTAATCTTCATTACACTGTAAGAACTATTTTTTCCTTTTTTGTCATCAAAAGTTTTTAACTCCAACAACTTTGACTATGGTGCACATTCTGCTGGACTATTTATTAAAGAATTTGTTTCTTCACAAAAAAACCTGAGCGTTAAAAATTCAGCTTTCCGTAAGAAAAATCGAGGCCCTACTGCTGCAGAACCACTCTTAAGAGCACCAACTCTCTCAAACTACTAGATTGACATCTACCCTGCATCTGTGGAAGCCCGCCAGAGCACGTCTGAAAAGTGTGAATCAAATCCATTTGCTTCAAGAAAGTGAGAAAGGTGCAGACTTAATAATATTTGACTTTTTTCTAAAACACATGCTCGTATTTCTACTGCCAAACTCACCAATTTCATTTTCCCTAAAACTTTTTTCCACTTCCTCGTCCAGCCAGAACCTGGCCGAAGCTGCCTCTTGCTATTTGGTCTTCTTCACAAGAAAGAGTTAATTGGATTGGAGTGCATGTTCCTGCACTCTTTCACAGAGCCAGGCAGCTGGCTCAAGCACTAGGGATGGAGTCCAGGTTTCAGGGAAAGATATAGGCAAGCCAGAAGTATAGGCTGGCAAGCTCAACTGTTTGGAAAAAAACGTACAACTGAAGACTAAGAGTTCAGAAAAGGAGTCAATGAAGCCGTCTACACATTCTAGGCACACACCACCAGAGTGGTGGAAGGAAACAGTCAGCCGGTCCACCTGGAAAATTCTATGGGCATGAAAGACCCGCATGTGGATCCAGTCAGTGAAAAACCATGGGAGAACAGCAAAAGGGAGAAAAACAGGAGAACAACAAAACACTTAATCCTTTGAAGTAGTTTTCAGCATGTCTGGATGCAACAACTGATATGGATAGTATTAATATATTCAATTAAGATAAAAGTTATGAATGGAACACTGTGATGAAAGCAGACAGGTTCTCCAGACAGTGGATTAAATTAACTCAGTTTGAGTTCGGTTCTATACATTACCGATTCTGCATACGGTATTTGTCCAATAGCTCTTTTAAAACAGATCCATTTCCACAAATACAAAGCATAGTAAAATAAAACAATTAAAACTAAAATACAGTTTCGAGTCTTTGTTACTTGACCAAATCTTAATGGTGGTGCTAAATGTAATGAACGTCCCAATCTTTCAATTACTTGCAGCTGTCTATTTTTATTCAAAGGAACTATTAAGACTCTTGTCAGTTTGGGAACCACAGTTCATTACTGCTACAAGACTTTCAGCATTTCTTACACAATCCTCTTGGAATTCAATTAACAAATATCAGAGGACAAGACCTATCAGAAGTGAAAATAAAAAACACTCAGAAAATGAGTATTTCTGTAAGAATACCTCGGTCTTTCTGGATCAGAAGAGTATACAAACAGTACAATACTAAGACTAAAAAAAATGAGGTGGTGTTAGTCAGGTTCTGGAAAAATACCTCTGGGACAACTAAGTGTTATTTTACTGTAATTGCACCTAGATGCACAACAGGTGACTAATCCATTGAATTATACTGTTTCATTTATTTTAGTAGTATACACAACAAATTTTACTCAAGTATATGAGCACTTCATAATGGTAGAAGTATTATAGAGGTATAGTAAAGGTATAAAGTATTCTTGACATGTTCCTCCACCTCCCTGCCATGGCAGAACAGCACTGCAGTGATCTCTAGCATTCTGATTTATTCCCAAGAAGCATGACCGCTTTTTGTATCAAAGAACACAAAGATAAACGCTCAGATTTAGAAAGACAGATGGGTTTCTACCCAGAGGTATCAGATACTGACTGATCCCAGCAGAAGGTAGGTAACAAAATACTTTTCAAGAACTGGACCTAAATTTAAACAGGAAATGAGAGACATTCTCTCAAGTTAGGAGCTAATATTGTAACACTGGAAATCTCCTTAATTAAAAATAAAATTTAAAAAATAAAATTAAAAAATTGGCCTGTAGCATCTCCAGCAAAGGAAGAGCTCTTCAGTTCTAACTGGACACCAAATGGAATCTGTGTAGTTTTCACATGTACTAAACCGTCCAAGAAGTCAAAAGCAAAAGACATACAAGGAATGCAATGAATTAGTCTCTCTCATGTATGAGGTACTACTAAACGTAATGCTGATAAAATCCGACCATCTTGGTACCGTTATCCTGCAGCTATTCCAGTGCTGATATCTATTTCCTCTGTCAGAATCGTTACAACTCTTAAAAATAAATTTGGTCTAGACAAGCACAAGGAGAAACAAATGCCATACTAACAACTCTCACTTGTAGCTGACAGAAGGCAGGATTAACTCTTCTTTAACTGAACAAAAAACCTTCTCTAAGTAACAAAGCCACTTCTTTTGATTGTGTAAATGTTTACAAACTATGTCTAATCCAATATTAACACTTAACTTTTACGGTCACAGAATTTCTCTTTTCAACATTTGGCTAAAATAAAAGTATAAAAGCACATACAAAGCAGGACCACAGCACCTCTTAACAGTCTCCACTTGTTCATGCTTTTAACGCCCTTTAAAGCATCGAATGCTGCAATGGCTTTCCAGCCGTAGGAACCGACCTACGCTACCACCACATCACAAAGCCCTTAGCTGACAGGTACACACTAGCTGTATTCTCGCACCAAAACATGAACAGCCTTAAATATCTCAAAACCAGTGTAAATAGTAAGCACCATATAACACAACCCATGTAAAAAACCCAACTTCTAGTGGTGCTTTCCACGTATGTCTATGAATGGCACTTCTGGTGACTTCTGCAAGAACAACGTTTCTCTATAGCTTCTAAGAGTGCCATAGCTCCTAAGCACAGATCTCTAGTTCTCACGTGAACTAAGTCATTGAGGTCTTTTAAAAAACAAAACAAAACACAAACATTCTGAAGAAAAATATTTTGCTTTTGAAGTCAGGTAATACAAATTTTTCTGCCACATTTCCTGAACATACAGTAGTTAGGACTGAAAGAAAAAAAGAGAGATACTAATAAAAGGGAAAATACTGAAAATAAGTTATATTGATGATTAGTTGTAGCTGCATCTTTTAAATGTTTTTGCAAATGAAGACACCTGTTTAATAGGTGGATATTCAAAGTGAACAGGACCAGAAGTTAACACAGGTTTCCACAGNAACAAACTAACCCCCCACCTCCCAAATAAGAAGGGAGTACTGGAAGCTTCAAATCTAAGTAGTAATGCATCATAATATATCTCAGTCCCCCAAAAACGTATCTTAAATAAAATACACTTTCCAGTGTACTTACTTATTTGTAAAATTACTTATACACCAGCCCTTTTACATGCACCTCTAGTTTAAGGTAGTTTTTAATTGTTCTATCAAACTATTTTATTTTAAATTTAAATCTGTCATGTGGGGTTGTCTTGGTTTGTTTTTTTTCGGGTTTTTTTGTTTGGGTTTGGTGGGGGTTTTTTTTGGTTTGGTTGG
>VYZV01021988.1:56599-69955 GCA_013401275.1 Pandion haliaetus | reverse complement strand
CCCCCCCCCCAAACAATAAAACCCCCAAAACCAACAAAAAACAAAGAGCTAAGAAATTATAAACCTGGTCTTACAAGATCCTCAAAGCCTCTTCATATTGGGAATAGCAGTTTGTCTCAAAGCCTGTCCAATCAGCCTTTCTACCTACAGGCTATTGAAAACAAAAGCTAGTTGCTGCCCTCTGATCCCTTCAGCTGAAAAGTAGGGTGGTTTTCAGTCATCTGCACCTCGAGAACGTAGAACTAGAAAGAAAAGGCCACAGCACAAAGCTTTATGCACCAAGAACTTCACACTGTTTGCCTTCCGTTGTTACCACTAATTTGAAATCACTCATTTCTGTACCACTCATTTCACTTCATTTCCTGTCTTTGTTGTCTACAAAATCTAAACATCCTGCTTGTTCACACCTTTGTAAAGAGCCTTTAGAAGTTTTATACACTTGCCATACTTAGGAAGTTTTATAAGGTTAAAAAAGCATGAGTAACACACAGTGGGTGAAGTAAGTCCTATGACAGCATAGCTCCCAGCTTTGAGTTCTACTGTGAGGTAATCCACCATACAGTCACAAAATAACCCACAAAGTTACATGCAGCATCACTTGATAATGAACATTCTATAAAAGCATAGTTTCCAAATTGTTCTTTTTAAATCATAACATTAAAGCACAAGTAAAAATCCCATATCCTGAATACATAGTCCACAAATTTAAACTACTTAATAACTAACTCATGGTGCTTTCATAAAAATCAACTACAAAAAGTTACACAAATCTTAATGAAAACCATGCATGCACTGGAATTCTGCACTCAGTCTGTCCTCTAAATAGGAACACAAGCAGCTCTGCTTATGCTACTATCATTTAGTCTGTTCTTAAAGTTGTGAAAGGCTCCACTCCTTATCTCCCAACTCTGCTTTATTGTGCCTTCTTGTTGGCACACGTACTGGTATGGCAGTTGTATTCAGATACTCAGGGAAATACTGCTCAGCAGCTCCTAGCCATGTACAACACAGCCTCATCTCTCCCTCTATTCCAAATGGAGCCTCTGGTATAAGCCTGATGAGGTGGCACCTTAGCAGACAATAAAAAGGAAATACCAGAGTAAGAGTGAAGTAGCAACACCATTATTCTTCACAGTGCTGTCTACGGTGGCAAATCTTTCCCAGTGATGCTAAAATCAAATGGTTCCCCTCACCTACCTTTGTTTGTAGTGCATAATGTTGGCTCACAAGTAAATCTCGCCAGAGCAGAATAACTGTATAGCTTTTTCCTACTTACAAATTGAGAGGCCTAACATTAAAAGTGCGAAGAACAGTAGAAATAGGAACACTGGTTCCATCTACTGTCTTAAGCAACTGGAGAGCCCCTTTAGAACGTTACTGACCAATACCCGTCAAACCTGCAAGCTTTTGGGAGGCCAACTGCAACAATGATGAGAGCTGATGTGGTGGTACGATGAGTTTATGAGCTTTGCTTACATCTCCAGAAAAGTCACCCTGACTCTATTGCGTCACCCTGAACATGTGGCTTTATCACAACTGTGAGCTGCCACAGCTACAGCATTAATTGTTAGCATGGAAGCTCTTCTACACCTGGAAGATAGGTAACACACACTGGCAAGTGGGACAAAGCTATGCTCTCAAGCATATGTAATTTGCTAATCTAATTTGCATAATTCTTCCAATAGCTGACTTGCTACCTAGTTCCATACATCTGAAAACTATGAAACAGGGCAGACTACGTTCTATACAAAACACTTCCATCTGTATCTCCACTGAAATATTTCTTTTTTTGGTGATTTTTCTGTTTCAGAAGTATAAAGCACAGTTTCTGTGAAGCACCCTAATGCATTGTCTTTTTTGGTTTTCCTGGCTTCTGCAATCAACAATACAATGCAATTAGCCAGAGTTCCTGAGGGCAACTGAAACACGTAGATAATGAAAATCGGAAATGCAAACTCTACTTGGGCTCTTCCAAAGAGCCCCCACAACCAGCACTTCTGTCTGTGCAGTACTAAATGCCTCCTTGAAAGCCAAGCCCTGCGGTAAGTCTCAAAACAAACTCACGTCCCTAACCGTTGCCTGTACGATTCTTCCTTGCACTATGCAGACTATAAAACTCCAAGGCTGGGCAGCCTTGAGATCTATTCTCCTCTCCATATATCCTCAGGTAGCACTTCAGTAATCCTAATAGTGAGTAGCCTTTTAAAAGGGAAGTTCTAAAAAGAAATTAAAGTGCATATTTCTTGAAGTGTTAAAAACCAAACAGAAAATGAAACTAGCTGGTATGTAATAGAAGTCTTTCTGCTTAACTCGCATGACACTTGGCTGAAGATGTTAGATTTAAAAGAGGGATCTGGGAGTTGTGTAGAAAGTTTCACAACCTCAAAAATGGACAAGATCTCTCCCAAAAATCCATATACAACTTCTAAGACTAAGAATTTTTTTTTAAACTATTATTATCAAGGACTTGTGGCAGTCATGTTCCCTGACCTTTTCCTACTCTTACTCTGCAATAAGAAAAATGCCCTAGCATTTGGCAATTTATTCCGGCATTCTTTAGATTAGAACATGGGAAAGAGTGCAAGTTAAATCAACTTAGATCAATTTATCATCCCTTAAAGCAATTACGAGCATAAGTTTTCTAGTTGGGCAAAAATCAAAAACAGGGTCATGCTTCTGTCAGCTTTGAAGAAGTTTAAATATTACTGTGTTGTCAGTAAGGTTAACGGTGCAGACTATGACCAAAGCTAAGGCTGTATTACTTACTACTTTAGTACAATAAAATAAAATCAGTAGATGGTGCTGAGAATACCATGTATGCAGTTCCAAGAGTTTTAGCTAAAAGTAATTTTCGACTGGTCCCCCTGAACAAGCTCATGCATTGTTCAAAGCTGGCCTGCGGACCAGCCATTGTTATAGAACTTTTTAGAAAGTAATGAGTATTTTGTGCTCAACGGAGACAAACCTTCTGGCACACTAAACCAAATCAACATGCCCCAAGTGGGCAGCCTGGAGATTTACTTTAAAACTACAATAATGGTCCAAACCCAAATACTTATGCAGATTAGACTGTATAAAAAAAAAAACCATCTTAATGTGCATCATGCAAAACTGACGGATATGAGAGTAAACTATAAAGAAGTGTGTATTTTGCCCATCTCAGGAAATAAAACCCAACATTTGCACCATCTAAAGAATTCTGGCACAGTCTGTCACTGAGCTTGTAGCCTCTATTACATACTGTCTGCTGTAACCTACTTCTAGCTGCAGAGGAGCAATGAACAGCTCACTTCATGAAATACATGAATGATGGCCATTTTCAGCACTGGATGAAGCCTGAAAACCCTTGGACAGTATATTTAGCTTCTAAGTGTAAAGCCATTCTGATTATTTCATAAGGAACAATCCTGTGTTTGTGAGGTACCATATTTGTGAAAAGCTTTCATGATACCAATGAGCAAAGGTTGCAATAGACTTGTTTAGATTTTTACTTTAGAGGCACCTAAAATAAAGATACAGAAAGCAGCAGACATGGGGCTACTCCAGAGGAGTCAGGGGCAATAACAACACAGGGAGGGACACAGATCTTACTGACCAGCGTACAGTCCTGCAGCAGCGAAGCAGGGTGAATTTGGTGCCAGTAACAGGTGCTGTCACCCCAAAAAAAGCCTCAGACAAGAACCAGAAAGCCCCTCAGGCACAGCAAGAGACTAGACTAAACACAAACCTGCCTACAGCAGAGCTCAAGCAACAGGGGCCAGCACCTGAGCAAGCTCAACTGGGGCTCCCGGGCCAATGAGCTGGGGGAGTGGAGGGAGGAGGGAGAGGGTGGGGGCCTCAGGTGAGGCTGGAAAGGGCGATTAAGGTGCACCAGGGCCCTGGCACTAGGGACAAATCAGCTGAAATCAATTTTACCTACTGTGAAATATATTTAACTCTAGAAGTTGTTTGACAACTTCTAAATACAAAATTAGAATGTATGCCCCCTATTTCTGTGATGCCGGGTAAATAAAAGATACGAACACATCCTGAGAAAGTAATATATCTAGGAACATCATACATTTTGTTGTCATAATACTGCGTTAGTCAAATGAAGCATTTGGTTTCTGACTTCACGCAACAATTTTAGTCTGAAAAATATGTTAAAATATGTTTTAGTATGTTCTCTTCAGGCTGCTTCAGTTAGGGTTATATGTATGTTTGCAATACAGTAGATAGTTTGCTAATGTCAAAATTAGTTAATCATCAGAATTTGACAAAGTAAATTGCTGCATTATATTAAACCATCATACTGTGCCATATCCAGAGACCTTTGATCTGTGCGCTGGCCTTCAGATAAGATTTCATCCCAAAACTGCATCTTTCCGGTGGAGAAATGATGCCATGAATGAATCTTTTCCAGAAAATACACAGTTGCTACGTGAACTCAGGATTCTTATTTTAATTTTTATTAAAACAAGCAAAATAGTTTGAATTCCCTGGGATAGTGTCATCCTGCTTCCACTAGGTTCAGGATGGTCCTATGATTTTTTAGGGCCTGAATTCCCAGAGGCAGCAACTCTTACTGTCCCTCACTCCTGGCACCCTCTGGCAGCTTTTTCTATGGCAGAGAAAAGGAGATTCTCTGTCTCAGTCAAATTCTTGCTGAAAGAAACAGCACCTTGTAAGAAAAACTATCCTATTTTAAACTTCAGATGTTTTAGAAGAACCACAGATAGTATATATGCGCTCAGGATTTATGTTCAAATGTAAAAGGAAAATGGCAAAATTCCAGTCAGAGCTATCTTCAGAGCCCTTGACTGTAACCCGTTACACAATAATCAATCCTAATCTAATTATACTGATGACATGAAATTGCTGGTGAGACTGAAATACAGTATTATCTCATAGAGAAGTTCTACGTTATTTACACTGCTATTTTACAGCAGCTGTAAGCACGGAGTGAAATACTAGTAATAAATGTCAGGAATTCCTTTAAGACCACTAGATACCCTGCTGCACACTACAAACTTTTACCAACTGTGGTAGTGTGGACCCAGAAGATGCTTCTTTTGCTTGTGTAATACCAATGCTCAGACCAGGCCTTGAGGCGTTTTTTTTGTACTGGCAACAGCTACAACGCTTTGTGGTGTCAGCAACGATGTGCTGACAGCCTTCCTGGTTACGGCAGGACAGGGGAAGACACTTCTGAACTCCAGAATGGCAGGGAAACTCTTCCACATATAGTCTAATTAAGGGTCATGTCTTAATTTGTAATTAAGAATGAAGAGTCACGAGGGAACATTTCCCAATTTTGCGAATGCCCGAGATCAGCTACTGGCTGAACAATGAGACCGAGCGTAACCCTTGCAAGAAAGAGGTGCTGCTCATGGGAAGAAAACACTTCAAAATGCTTAGAACTATTACAACAGCAGTCAGCTTCAACTCGATGTATTTCTGGAATTTAGATATAGACTTGGCCATAGTTACATACATTTTTGAACTTTTAGACTGGAATATGGCAATAGTATAAAGCAGTGAAAGCATTAACCTTGGAAATTTTGCCTGATTTATAAAACAGCAAAGTGTCACAACTGCGGGGTGAACTACCCTTTTGTTCCATTCTTTGCCTCTGGCTGTAGTATCACGAGCCAGCTTCCACCCCTTTCTCCCTCCACTCTCATGGCTGCCAGCACCAGTCAGAAGAGGCCTTTGACAGACAGTTCAGAGAACCATTTCTTAATTTGCCATTGAAACAACTGGAAGATACCGATTTGTTTAAAACGTACATCTTCAATTTAGATTAAACTTCAGCAAAGTTTTCTCTGCTTTAGGATGGAGTTGCTTATGGGAGATTGTATCCTAGTGGTAAAAACCTATTCCAAAGCTATAGGAAAATGGTTTTCCTGATTTAGTCCAGGAACTTTGAACAGCCACATCTCAGATCTTTTGTGTAATCTAACTGCAGGCTATTGACTATATTTGCCCGGGTGTTTCCTGCTGGACCTGTCTTATTTGTACAAACAATTATCAGCTGAAAGTGAGGACCAGACCCTGGTAACCTGAGGTCTAAAGATTGCTGCTTTAAAGGCCCTTCAGTTCTTCTGAAGGCGGGACATAAATAGTTTTAGAATGGCAGTCCAGAGCAACATTTTAATTGTTATAATTCTTAAATCTTCCAGCACTGGTGCGTGTCAGAAATTTGTACATACATGTGTACGTCAGCTTTTGTCACTTGCACAATTTCCCAAGACAGCAGTTTGGCCACTTTGCCTCCACGATATCATCTACAGGGAGGAAGGGGGAATGGAGAGGGGAGAGGTAGCCAGAGAAATGGCTTATTTTGAGCTACCATTCTCTCTGACTTGCTCTTTATTTGTATTGTCTCCTATTAAATATTTCATGTATTCAGATGGTAAAGACTGCAGTAACCGTAATAACAGAATTCATTAGTTATTTCAGAGGATTTCCATTTCTGTCAGACACAGGGAACAACTGGGAGAATAAATAACATGCTTCTGTTCTGCAGTGGCCAATGAATTTCAGCATTTTGCTCAGGGTTTCTAACCATCTCATACCCTTGCCGATGCTATTTCATGCTCCACAGTTAGTGCTTCCCATGCTACCTTTCCTGGTTCAATGAAACTGTCTACTTCAAAATGAAGGAGACAGGGCTTTTTTTTTTTTTCTTTTTCTTTTTAACTTGCTCATGGCTGCAGAACTCCATGCCAGAAGAGATCAGAATAAAAAAACTCACAGGCTTCAAATCAAGCCACAGAATTCACCTTGCCCTAGTTCGTCTTCCGTCAATAACGATCAACTGTAACTGCACAGAAAAATCTAAATCATTGCAAGGCTTTTTAGAGTTCAAGGTGTGCAGACACCACAGAAAAAATAATCGTAAAAGCACTACAGCAGTTACTAAAATACTACTAAAATACTTCGTCAATGTGAGGAGAAAATTCCTATGAAACATATACATGTATATATGTGAATAAATCCTATTTTTGGTAAACGAAAAACAAAGTTTTCTTTGGGAAAATATGTGAAATCAAATGTATGGATAGACTTTTGGATATATGTGTGGGTAAAATGTGCATGGTTTACAGTTTATGGCAAACAAAAATGAAAAAAAAAACCTAAAAGAGGGAAGAAACAAGTAATCTTGCACTTTTTAGTATCTCTTATTTCCACAAATCATAAGGTGAAAGCATTAGATGTTGGATGCTTTAGATGCTTTTAAGATTAGATAATTTAGCTAAGAAGCATTATTATATGAAAAGCTTAAAATATGAATGATATCGTCTCTTAAAAATAGAGTTGGGGAGTTGGAGTCAGCAGGGTCTGGTAGTTTCTTAGTAAGTCTGCTCATTTCTAGTAATAATCAATAGTGATTTCTGACATTTGTATTGCAGAAGACAGTTGAAAAATAAGACAGGATAAAAGAGAACAGGGACTGTGTTAAGAATATTTTTGTGTCTCTATTAAATACTTCTTTTGGACTTATGCACAGATTTAGTAGGGAGTAAGTAAGGAGCCAAGCTGCTACTCCAAACCCCATGCTAATGGTGGAAAACAGTTTTGACTCTCTCTTCAGCATCCCAACCATGGGAAGGTGTGGATAAGCGAGCACCGAAGGAGAACTGGTGCCTGTAACAGGGCTCTCATGTTGGCGTTCTCTGCCCCCCTGCAAAAAGGAACCATTTGCTGGACAGTGACGTTCCTGAATCTGCTTGGTACCCACCCTGCTCTTGGAAGCGCAGAGCTAGGAAGGGCATCTGACGCAGGATGAATTCTAATGAAACAGCCTTACATTTGTATAAAACATTCATGTCACAAGAGAAAAGACAAGCTTTATAAAACGAAAGAAAATGACCTAAATAGGAAGATCTTTAGAAGTTCCTGCAGGAGTTCAATATCCCTAAGGGGAAGAAAATTAAGATAACTCATGATTCCTTATTTGACTTCAAGCACTTCTTCAATGTGTTTGCGTTCCTTAGAACCAATTTCACTTCTATTTTAGCTCTGACTGAAGTACAATGAAGTCACTGAAGTACACCATATTTGACAGAAAACCCTTCATCAATAAGTAATTGCAAATAAAACCAGACTGATTAGTATTTTAGCTTTTGACCTTTTCTTCAAAAGTCACATTTAACTCTGCCTATTAGACTGAAGAATATTACTGGGGAAAAAATGAGAATGTTCGTGTGTTAAATTAGGTGCAAGAGGCACACTGTGTTGTACAAACTTAATGATATTGGCAAACAGCTTAATTAAACATTTTATGTAAGGACTGCTGAGTACAAAGCACTTTTCTAAGTGTATGCTAAATTGAGCACATAACCCCCCCACCTCCACCTCACAAGNNNGGGGGAAAAAAAAAAAAAAAAAAAGAGAGAATGAAAAATATGTGCAACGAGTTGCCAGGGAATGTATATGCTGACATTCATGTGAGACCTATACATAATAAACAGGATACAGAGATTTAGCTCCGACCATAATGTTTGCCCCGTGAATCAAAATACACGTGAGAAGATAGTGTTTGGTAGATGCTTTTTCTGCTTTATATAAATATAGATTCTTTTGGAAGATCAGTCTTGCTGCCCATAAAGCAGACTCCCATGGTTTCTTTTTCTCATAGTAAATATTTTGCAGCTGGATAGTCAGGAAACAAATCTTGACTGAGTTCCCAGACAAAAGAAATGTGCTACTCTTTAATCGTCTGGCTACTGACTTCAGGCTGCTTTTCTCTGGAGGGGTCAGAGAGAAGCTGAAGAGAAAGTGCACGCACATAAGCACGTCAATCTGAGCAAGCAAGCTTGCAGTCATAAGGCTTAACCTTACAAACTAATACTCAAGGGAGCTACCGCGCTGATGTGAGAAGCTCTGCCCATTTTCCCGTGACATTCATAAGAATAAATGTTCTGGCCTGCAATTTGCAGAACTGTTCATGTTTTGCTGGACTAAAAGCAACAGCTTAAAAATTTATGAACCGCACAATATTAGAGGCCTTAACAAGTCATAATTTGAGCTTGAAACCTATTTAATTTTTTTTAAAGTAACACAGGAGAACATCACCGTACTTTATACATTTTAAATACAGTGTATGATGCACCTTTTTCCCCCACGTTGCTAAATGTACAATTACACTGTGCTCCCATAGCCTTTCTGTTACATTTAATAGCCCTGTATTTGTGGGTCTAATAGGAAAAATGGATACAGGGAAGGTTACAGAATCTCTTTTATTAGAAGTTTTGAAGAACAAGTTAGATAAAAATATGTCAAGGACAGTCTAAGTATACCTTTGCTATACAGAAAAAGCGAAGTGCACTACAGCTGCTGGGGGGCTGCTCCCGCCCTACAGACCCACAGTTTCCATGAAGAAAAAGGCCTTGGCACCACAGTTCTCCAGAAGATAGCTTGAGATCAGGGTTCTCTTTGAGGTCAGATTTATAAAACAAGACTGGAATTTCCTTTCAGAGATACAATTATTCCCTAAAAAAATCTCTCCCAAACTAAAATTTATAAAAACAAGTTGGAGAAGTTGTATTAGGTTGACTAAGGTGAAAATATTTACAGTTGTGACAGTTGTAAGACTATTTATTAGATATTACAAATCAGGTGGATGGAAGAATTAAAGCCTTAACAAAAGAGCAGTAATAAAACTGTTTGCCATAACTGTAAATCTAGGTATTGCACCTTTGCCAATATCCTCAAAATTGCTCAAACAGCAACAAAATGATCCACATTGAAAAGACTAAAGACATTAAAGGTGATGTAAAAACTAGCTTTGCTTTGCCAACAGCTAAAAGCTTATCTGCCTCACTTTTTGCCTCTTTCTATTTTTCAAATTCATTAGTTTTGACTATCTGCAATAAACTAAAAAATAGGAGCATGGATATACTTGCAACTTTTTCAAATACCAAAACTAGCACAGGTAACACCTGGACTGTCTATCCTATAAACATCCTTAGAGCCTGAATATATACAATAGTGAAACAAATACTGTGAAACAGGGCCTAACAAAAGAAGGGAGATGGAATTTTTTTTTTTTACCCAAAGACAAATAAATTAAAAAATGCAGTAACAGATCAACAACGGCATTCATCAGTGAGAAGTCCAATATTGTCAAGATTTTGGAATTTCAGACTTCCTTATTATTGTGCTGTAGGTCTAAGTGCAGACAGAAAGACACATCAAGATTCAATCAGCAGTTCGCAGAACTGCTTTCCTCTTGATCTTATGTGCTTTTTTCACAGTCATTTTTTTCCAGAGGAAAATATTTACAAGTTGTGCTGCTACTGTAATTTTGTATTTTGATGCCAGAGAGGAGTTAGGCTAGCCCCTTAATGCAGGCTTCCGTCACACCGGTGAGATGCAATCCAGTAAAACATTCATGGACTGACAAACTACGTTCAGATATAGGGCTATACTTGGACTGTAACTGTTCAATAGTTCTCTTCTAAAGACACAGGCAAAACGAATAGTCTGTAAGCTTCATTTTATACTTAATTAGGATTAGAACAAACTTCTAGGAGGCATTAATAAAGTTAAGAGAAATTATATACTAGCATATTTTCCAGACATTTGTGAGAAATGAAAAAATAATCTAGCTATTAGTGCAAGAATTATTTCATATAGAGAGACTGAAGAAAAGATACCTTGAGCTTTGTGATTTGCTGCGTTTTATATGAGTGGAACCCACTGGAGGTGAAGAGAATTGTGTACTGACATAAAGAATTCAGCAGTATGCAGAGACTGGAAAGGCTTGACAGAATTTGCTTGTCAGTATATATATAAAGCAAAGAACCAAGAGTATGTCAAAATGTCCGATATAGTAACTTGTACAGAGAAGACAGAGAATTAAGCAATAATTGCTCTTTTGTGAGTCACACAGGAGAGCATTTCCTGCTCTCCCTTTTGTGCTACTAACAACTAGAACACTCACTGAAGTGTTCCCCCTCATATCTAAGAACGGTACATAGGAATATCAGGCAGTTTCATGTGAGGTGATAAAACGGTTTTGATTATAGCGGACAGAATTCCCTCATTATGTGTTACTCTAGCAATTTTTCTTGTAACTATGATGAAATGCTTTACATTTTCTGCAACGAATAAAAAGTGAAAAATAAGATTACCCACGCTGAAAGAATAAGCAGATTTTTCTCAGCGTCAGAGCTGTGTGTTAGAGACATCTCAGCCGACCTCTACAGAGACAAGCATACTGCTAGCAGGAGCACGTCGGACGTTTTTGGCACGTCCTACAATACAGCTACGTGCACTGATACACAAGCGTGTGATGCAAAGAACAAAATTGGTTTTGCATTATGACCTCTTTATTACAATTAATCTCAGTATCAATAGTGATGAGAGAAATTGAGACTCTTAAGGCTTCGAATTAACTCTAAGTCAGGTACACATTGTGAGCTCTCTGGTACAACATACCAAACACCCTGTGTCTTGAAATACATGCTTCCCTTTTTGAGAAGTCACACCTGAATGTTAGATGCTCTTTAGTTGCCAAGCATACGTTTCTGTTATGGGTTTTTACCTGCTTCATTCAAAGGAGGAGAAGTTTCCAGTTTCATTTCATGTCGGGTGTTTATTACCTCTCTCTTGCAAAGTTGTCATCGGCAGGGATTTGCCAGCCCAGCAGCGGGTGGCAGGAACGGCTGGCAAGGACTGCAGGGGTGCCGCGGCAGCGAGGGGATGTGGCCACGCGTCCGCCCACTTACCTGACACTTCTGGATCCGTGCGAGCAGCGGGAGGGGATCCCTTACTCATGGGCCCTGTGCAGTGGGCATGGCGCTGGGTGGGCGTGCTGGGGAAGAGGAGATTACTGTGGCACAGAGGCTTACAGTGCAAAACACTAATCACAAAGCAACTCATTTTCTAAAGCCATTAATTGTGCAACGTTGCAAGAAGCTTTAGAGAAAGCACAACAGATTTTGGAAAAATAACCAAGATATAAGCATTGTTTTTTGCCAGTGCAACTAGAGCTAGCATAACCTGACGTAACACAGAGTGACTGCCGGCAGCTTAAAATGATGCTACTCCTATATAATAATTTATAGCCGATGGCACATGCAAGAGATGAACATACTTTACAATCACGTAAGCCTGAACTAGTAATTAAATTATGGGAACAATCAATCTGAGGTAGCTGTTCTAGAGTAGACAAGTAATACCTTTGTACTACTAAGTCTCAGACCACAAAACTGGCTGTAGAAATGGAACCACTCATGGTGTAAAGGGAGTTAGTGACCTGCAAAAGGAAAATCTGAAGGCATTCCAGTGCAGTCTCGTATTAAAATGATGAAGTTAAGCACAACTGATCAGATACTTCTCTGAAGTGAAAAGAGCGTAGGATTGTTACCTTTGAGATGAAAATAAATTAGTCTACACCCAACACTAAATCTTTACGCAGGTGAAATCTCGTTAACGTCTACAAAAGTTTTTCTTGCGCAAGAACAAGAATAGAGCCTGATGTAACTAACTGGAACGACCACCGTACCACTTGTTCCATGCTCACATAAGAGCCCCTCTAACAAGGATAGAGTTAAAAAAGGATTAAAAGATTTCAAAGAGGTTTGGTTGTGGGGTTGGTTTTTTTTTTTAAACTTACCAGTAACACACATAAGTAAAGCAAGCAGTCACCCAGCATCAGGAGGGAAATAAATTTATACATCAGGACAAAATTCTCAGTCTGTCGGCAGTGTAACAGGTGAGGACAATGACAGAAATGACATTCATTTTAGTGGAGAAAAGGAACGTGGACACAAATACTGGCCCTAAGAAAGAACACCCAAACAATTAAGTTTCAAAACCTTCTTACACATTGCCTTGTAAATTATTTCCTAATTCTTACACCTCAGGGTGTTTACAGTATTGCTAAGTTACAAATTATGCTGAGGTACTCGTGTTGCCATGAAGGCCCGATGAGTGATTTAACATTTGAAATTCAGGTATCTGGAACTAGAGCACCAGGTACAACAGCTAAGGAGGAACTACGAGTTATCGTTTGCTGCGCAACGCCACAGCACTCTGTGGGTGACAAACTACCGGTTACCGAGTTTTCCATCATCCAGGATCTTTGCTGTTCTGTAAACCGAATGGATGAAGCCGACCTTGATTGTACTGTAAAACTGTGACCGACAGGAGAATTACGAAGCAGCCGGGGATCTCTGGAGGACACGGGGCCCTCAGACGACGTCTCTCGGGGCCTTGTCCCATCACAGCCTCATCACCCCCACAGAGCGGGAAGGCAACCCGCTCCCCTGCTCGATTCTTTTCACCTTGAAATCGCTACGTAACTAACCTCGTCATTCGGGACTATTTTCACAGCTTTCCAGAACCATCGAACACACGGGGGGG